>JAVALU010001811.1:0-102500 GCA_030770095.1 Gila robusta
GTGCTGTGTGGTGAATAAGCCTGAAGGGTGTTGTTAGGCTCGATGCGAAGCGGAGTCAGTCGTGACTTATTCACCACAATAAAAATATTAAAGCCAAAAAATATGTATCTATGCAACTTTCATGAAGTAAAATCACTGAAAGCCTTCCTTCCGCTGGAAAAAAGTCCCTGACCGTGAACAGCAACAGAAGTAAAAAAATAAAACGGAATTTGGGAAAAAATGAAATGGATTTCATAGGGCCCTATTGTTGTAAATCATGTTACACTGAAAAAAATGGTGTAGGATTATAGTAAATTTCACAATTTCAAATCACAGAGAAATGGCAAGTTCATTTTGAAGTATAAAGACTCAAGTAATTTTCTTGTAAAAAACACAATCTTTGCTTATGTGCAACTTTGAAATGTGATTTTTCCCAGTGTGGCCATACCCATGAGTTGGTGCGCTCAACATTTTCTTCATATTTCCCAGGAAGATATCCAGTGTTGCAGGGTCTCTCTTGGCCCCGATCTCAGTCAGAATGAGGGCCTTGGACACATCTGACCGAGACAGGAAACACATCATATCATCATATACTGTAATCACCCAACATTTACTGTACGGTGGACTTTAATTAGCAAAGGCTTGAAGCAAAAACAGGCCAATAAAGTGAGATTAAACCCATAAGGAGCATTTATATTTTTTAATATATAATAATGTGAGTTTGGGGTCTGTACATTTATATATATACACACTTTTATTAACCAAGGACACATTACAACGTTTAAAAGTGACATTTACAATTTTATAAAATGTTTCTGTTTTAAATTAATGCTGTTCTTTTGAACTTTCTATTCATCAAAGAATCCTGAAAAATAAAATGTATCAGTTTCCACAAAAATATGAAGCTGTTTTCAACATTGATAATAATCATAAATGTCTCTTGAGCATCAAATCATCATATTATACTGATTTCTGAAGGATCATGTGACACTGAAGACTGGAGTAATGATGCTGAAAATTCAGCTTTGATCACAGGAATAAATTACACTTTACTATATATTCACATAGAAAACAGCTGATTTACACAGGAATACTGTTTTAGAATATTACTGTCATGGTGTCCCTTGTATTTTTGTGTTATGTGACTTTTATTTTGAAGTGTTTTTTCTGGTTTCTCCTGTGTTTAGTTCCCGTTTTACATATTTTTCGATAGTTACTGTTGTTTGTTACCATAGTGATTGATTACTATCACCTGTACCTTGTTAGCCCTTGCTATCGGCTTTTGTCGGGCGTTGTTTCCCGTTTGGTTTATCATCTTCTTCTCCTGTTTATGTTTCTACTGTTGGATCTCTTATTTAGATTTTTTAGATAGACCTTTATTTGTGTGTTTTTTCAATAAATACTTTTGTAATGAGATCCTCGTCCCTCTACCACACCATAACAATTACTGTTTTACTGTATTTTTGATGCAGAAGAGACCCATTCAAAAACTTTCTGACCCCAGACTTTTATACAGTAGTTTAACAATGGTCTAATTTTAGAAAATCAACTTAAACTTCTTTTAATTATTTGTCAAGGAAACATTTATAGTTTAACAATGGTCTAATCAGCATTCAGGACTGTAACTATTTGTTTTTGAATTCAAATCAGTTTTACTTTGCCATTATAAAGCGACAAGTTGATTATCATTTATTGCAAAAAAATAAGTTAAATAATTTGCTGACCTTTTTCTTTGGAAACCTGTAGTCGAACACCATTGCAAAAGGCTCCGTGTCCTTTTCTGGCGGTGTACAGTGTCCCGTCGAAGCAGTGGTAGATCACACCAAACTCCAGCTGACACACACATTTTTATTCACACACACTTTATACTGTACATGTAAATCATCAGGGAGAGAACCAGTCATTGGGATTCAACCGTGCTTTACCTCTTTCCTCACAGCGAATCCGATGCTCACTGCCACCATAGGAAAACTGCAAGCCAAGGATAAATATATGTGTTGGGAATATATTTCTATGATGATTTAAACACAATATATGAAGACGCTTATGGTACCTGTGCACAAAGTTACAGGTCCCATCGATGGGATCTATTATCCAGGTCGGGCTGTCGGTCAGTTCACACTTCACTCCGGCGGCAGACGATTCCTCTCCGATAAACCTTTCAGTAACGTGACACACAGAACATCAACATTACACCAACAGTTATTACTAAAGCATGGTCACACATTAAACAGTCTGTAGTGCCCTTTTATAGAAATCTACTACAGCAAAACCATTTCTATTTGCAAAACACTTCATTATCATGTTCATATAACCTGATATTTACATGGTACTTCAGTCTTATTTTAGGATTATTTAGTATATTTTTTTAGTATTATAGTATCAATTTATATGCTGAATTAGCTTTTATTTTTTATATTTTCAGTTTTTACTTTAATATTAGAATTATTAGAAGTTTTAGTAATTTTGCCCAGCAGTTTGTCTCCTGTGCCTCCGCCAAGGCGACCAGGCCATTGAGAACTATGTTGAGGAGTTCTGTGCAATTTGTCACCAAGTGGATTTTAATAACATCGCCCTGAAGGACATTTTTCGTGTGGGTTTGAAGGAACTCATTTGTTCACGGCTACCTGGGGGAAAGATCCACTGGTCCCTGGCACAATATATTGTCTATGCCCTTTTGTTGAGCAGCTCGTCATTTACTGTGGGCTTTGCAGACGAGGAGCCCCGCAATCCCACAGTAGCCTCAAAGCCTGAGTCTCTTCACCTCATGCCTGCCGAGCCTGAGTCACTTCATGTCATGCCTGCCGAGCCTGAGGCACTTTACATCATGCCTGCCGAGCTTGAGTCACTTCATGTCATGCCTGCCGAGCCTGAGTCTCTTCACATCATGCTTGCCGAGCCTGATACTCTTCACGTCATGTCTGCCGAGCCTGAGTCACTTTACGTCATGCCTGCCGAGCCTGAGTCACTTTACGTCATGCCTGCCGAGCCTGAGTCACTTCACGTCATGCCTGCCGAGCCTGAGTCACTTTACATCACGCCTGCCGAGTCTGAGTCACTTCACGTCATGCCTGCCGAGCCTGAGTCACTGCACGTCATGCCTGCCGAGCCTGAGTCACTTTACGTCATGCCTGCCGAGCCTGAGTCACTTCACGTCATGCCTGCCGAGCCTGAGTCACTTCACGTCATGCCTGCCGAGCCTGAGTCACTTTACGTCATGCCTACCGAGCCTGAGTCACTTCACGTCATGCCTGCCGAGCCTGAGTCACTTTACATCATGCCTGCCGAGCCTGAGTCACTTTACATCAGTGGTCTCAAACTCAATTCCTGGAGGGCCACAGCTCTGCACAGTTTAGCTCCAACCAGCTCAAACTCACACCTGCAAGGAAGTTTCTAGCAATCCTGAAGACCTTGATTAGCTGGATCAGGTGTGTTTGATAAGGGTTGGAGCAAAACTGTGCAGAGCTCTGGCCCTCCAGGAATTGAGTTTGAGACCACTGCTTTACATCATGTCTGCCGAGCCTGAGTCTCTTCACGTGATGCTTGCCGAGCCTGATACTCTTCACGTCATGCCCGCCGAGCCTGACTCTCTTCATATCATGTCTGGCGAGCCTGAGTCACTTTACATCATGCCTGCCGAGCCTGAGTTTCTTCACGTCATTCTTGCCGAGCCTGAGTCACTTCATGTCATGCCTGTCGAGCCGGAGTCTCTTCACGTCATGCCTGCCGAGCCTATGTCTTTGGACAAGATGGCTGCCGCGCCTGAGTCAGCTCTGGAAGATGCAGCGCTGATCATAAGGGCAACGGCTATTTTGTTTGTGTGGGCAGTACACACATCGGCACCAGCCTGTGAGCCCTCAGCCAAGATGGCCGCCGCCATTCAAGAGTCTCGTTCCAAGATGGCTGCCGCCATTTCAGGTTCTTGTCCCAAGATGGCTGCCACGCCAGAGCCCTCTGCCAAGATGGCCGCCATGCCTGAGTCTGCAACCTCAGAGAGTACTTCAGCCCCTGACCAGGGTCCAGAGAGGACTCCAGCCCTTGACCAGAGTCCAGAGAGTACTCCAGCCCCTGACCAGCGTCCAGAGAGTACTCCAGCCCCTGACCAGAGTCCAGAGAGGAGTCCAGCCCCTTACCAGAGTCCAGAGAGGAGTCCAGCCCCTGACCAGAGTCCAGAGAGGAGTCCAGCCCCTGACCAGTGTCCAGAGAGGAGTCCAGCCCCTGACCAGTATCCAGAGAGGAGTCCAGCCCCTGACAAGAGTCCAGAGAGGAGTCCAGCCCCTGACCAGAGTCCAGAGAGTACTCCAGCCCCTGACAAGAGTCCAGAGAGGAGTCCAGCCACTGACCAGAGTCCAGAGAGGAGTCCAGCCCCTGACCAGAGTCCAGAGAGGAGTCCAGCCCCTGACCAGTGTCCAGAGGAGTCCAGCCCCTGACCAGAGTACAGAGAGTACTCCAGCCCCTGACCAGTGTCCAGAGAGGAGTCCAGCCCCTGACCAGAGTCCAGAGAGGAGTCCAGCCACTGACCAGAGTCCAGAGAGTACTCCAGCCCCTGACCAGTGTCCAGAGAGGAGTCCAGCCCCTGACCAGAGTCCAGAGAGGAGTCCAGCCCCTGACCAGAGTCCAGAGAGGAGTCCAGCCCCTGACCAGAGTACAGAGAGCAGTCCAGCCCCTGACCAGAGTCTAGAGAGGAGTCCAGCCCCTGACCAGAGTCCAGAGAGGAGTCCAGCGCCTGACCAGAGTCCAGAGAGGACTCCAGCCACTGACCAGAGTCCAGAGAGGAGTCCAGCCACTAACCAGAGTCCAGAGAGGAGTTCAGCCCCTGACCAGAGTCCAGAGAGAAGTCCAGTCCATGGTCCATCCTGAGGCTGCGTCTCTGTGGTCGGCTCCACCCTGGTCCCCTGCACTGCCGGCTACGCCCACGCTCCACGGCCCAGGCCCCCCATACCATGGCCTATGTCCTATTCGCTGGTGTGTGTGTGTGTGTGTGTATTGAGTCTCCAGATGTGCACCTGTGCTCCGGGAATCTGCTCCTGAGGGTGGAGATGATGAGCTCCTCCACCTGCTGATCCGCCTCCGTCACCAGATCTGTGGGAGTGCTTTTACTGCGCACACACTTCTCCTGCTGCACCGCACATGCCACCACCTGACGGAGGACACACACAAACAGCTGACGGAGGACACACACACCAACATCTCACAGCTGCACTGCACACACCACCACCTGACGGAGGAGACACACACATCTCACAGCAGCACCGCACACACCACCACCTGACGGAGGAGACACACACATCTCACAGCTGCACTGCACACACGGAAGAGACACACACACACACACACACACATGGAAGAGACACACACACAAACACACACACACACATCACCACCTGACGGAGAAGACACACACACACACACACACACACACATACCTGACGGAGGAGAGACACACACAAATCTCACAGCAGCACCACACACACCACCACCTAATGGAGGAGACACACACACACACACACACACACACACACACCTGATGGAGGAGAGACAAACACACCTCACAGCAGCACCACACACACCACCACCTGGCGGAGGAGACACACACACACACACACACATACACACACTTGATGGAGGAGAGACAAACACACCTCACAGCAGCACTGCACACACCACCACCTGACGGAGGAGACACACACATCTCACAGCAGCACCGCACACACCACTACCTGACGGAGGACACACACACACACATCTCACAGCAGCACCGCACACACCACCACCTGACGGAGGAGACAAACACACATCACAACAGCACCGCACACACCACCACCTGACAGAGGAGACACACACACACACACACACACACACACAGCACACACCACCACCTGACGGAGGAGACACACACCACCACCTGACAGAGGAGACACACACACACAAACACACACACACACACCTGACGGAGGAGACACACACCACCACCTGACGGAAGAGACACACACACGCACACACACACACCTGACGGAAGAAACATACACATCACCACCTGACGGAGAAGACACACACACACACACACCTGACGGAGGAGAGACACACACAAATCTCACAGCAGCACCACACACACCACCACCTAACGGAGGAGACACACACACACACACACCTGACGGAAGAAACATACACATCACCACCTGACGGAGAAGACACACACACACACACACCTGACGGAGGAGAGACACACACAAATCTCACAGCAGCACCACACACACCACCACCTAACGGAGGAGACACACACACACACACCTGACGGAAGAAACATACACATCACCACCTGACGGAGAAGACACACACACACCTGACGGAGGAGAGACACACAAATCTCACAGCAGCACCACACACACCACCACCTAACGGAGGAGACACACACACACACACACACACACACACACACACACACACACCTGACAGAGGAGACACACACACACATACCAGACGGAGGAGACACACACACACATCTCACAGCAGCACCACACACCACCATTCTCAGTCAGCGAAATAATGCTGGAACTAAATATAAGATGAAAAATTTAAATCTTGCCTTGGGAACTTACTGAAATAAATTTGACGTACTAAAATGATTAAAACTAAAATGAAAATGTATTAAAGCTCCAGAAAAAAAAGTTATAGCCTATAGAAATATATTAAAGCTATATATTAAAACCAACTAATACAAATGACAAAAGCACATAGCCTACAAAAATTAATAAAGCTTAAATGAAAATAAGAGCTAATTAAAAATTATAATGACTTATGAATTGTATTAGATATATTATGTTTGTTGTTTAGAGAATAATAAAGTTGTATTAATATAGCCTAATAAATTATAATATAGTGCTAACATAATCATGATGATAATAATAAACTACTATTGTTATCATTATTATCTATATTAATTTACATGTATTGATAATAATAGACTAGTATTACTATAATTATTTATAGAAATGTATAATAATAATAATAATCATGAACTACTTTTGTTATTATTTATATTAATTTATATTTAATAATAATAATCATAGACTATTATTACTATAATTACTTATAGAAATGTATAATTATTGATGATAATAATAAAAATGATAATATTGAACTACTTTTGTTATCATTATTTATATTAAATAATAACAACAACAGACTATTATTACTATAATTATTTAGTATTTATATGTATTGACAAAAACAACAACAATGATAAAAATAATAATGATGATGATGATAATAAGTATTGTCCTAATGCTTCTACACAGGTTACATTAGTCCACCCTGGATCAGATAACAAGTTTCATCAGGGTTATTTATATAACAGGTGACAAGAAAATGTCATCAGTCGAACAGATCCTATAGTTTATTCTATTTTAGTGCTTCGACTATTACAGAACAGATTAATACATAAACTCTGTTATAATGCAGTATTTCTGTTGGATTTATTAACACAGTCGCGTATCAACATGCTGATACAACAACAAGGAAATACCGGGTAAAAACAGCGCAGTGTTTATTATCTGTACAGCACGTCCTTAAACGTTTCAGCATTATAACTGTTAGCTGGATATGATTGTTATGAATGACCATAATTGTACCTGCCCGGCTCTGCGCGCGACCCGCACGGCCTCGTCCAAACACTGGGCCCAGTCCTCCATCGGTAACACACGCGTCACGGGGATCCGTCAATCCGTCGCGTCAGCGCATCTCCCGTCTCTCTCCCGGTGCTCTGAGGTCCGGTTCCGTGTTCACGGGCAGAGGACCTCACGGGCGAGGCCTACACGACACATTAATGACAGCTAATCGGTCAAATCATCACCGCGGACCCGCAAACACCCGAGATCACTGGCGCTTTAAATGGCAGAATAACGTTACTACTGATACATACGCGCTAATTCTGTAGATTTAATACAGAATTTATTAGTTTACGTTTTTAGCTCTACAATATGTTACACCAATTTACCAACAGATACATGTATGTTTATATTAATAATAATAATTTTTTAAAAGAAAAACCAAATAAATGTGTTTGAACAGCTCAAAACAATTACATGACGTCACGCAGCAGAGGGCGCCAAAACAAAGGCCATTTCCATAGAGCTATTCATAGACTGTGATGAGGCGCTTTAACGGTTATCAGCATCGGGAATCATGCAAAGTTTTTTGTATTTTCATTTTTTTTAAACTGTATGTACATTTATATCACTAAACGCTGCTGTGAGGGTGTTTCTAATACAGCGGCTATGGTGGGAGAGTAATGGTAAACTTTATATCTTTCTTTATTCTGACTGCCGTTATCAATCTCTCTCAATTGTATTTTTTTTTTAACGTTACTCTTTTTGTAAGTTGTGAAAACACTGTTGTTGGGGTTTTCTTTTGCTATTTGAGCAAATTGGAACACACACAAACATATATATATTTAATGTAGTCTCTCATTCTATTTTTTAGAAACCCGTAAATATGAAAAGGGTATCTTTTGGTTGTTCGTGCACATTTGAACGTCATGGCAACGCACAACACAAAGTACCTCACGCGGGAAACACTTAACGTAACGCGTAAATCACGCAAGCTAGTTTGCCACGAAGTGTTGGCGAAATAACACATTAACTGACTGAAGGGAATAATATGGATTTTTTTTTTTTCCTGAAAACTTCTTGCATAAAATAAATTCAAGCAGACCTGTATCTATGTATGTTTATTTTCAAAAACATTCCAGGGCCTTGAATATTTTTTTTTTCAGATTCACAAACTTTCAAGGATTTTAAGGACCCGTGGGAACTCTGTTCCACACATATCCCAACTACCAGACAGATAAAAATGAAATAGGTGTCTAAAGAAATCACACTTCTTTTGATGACAACAACCCTACACTTCGCACACTACACAGAAAAAGCGGTCGCACGTGTGAGCCAATTAGAAATCTAGCTGGCAGCTCTCAGCCAATCACGCAAGTTAAGGGAGGGACTTCATGCTTGAGTCGAAAAAATCGTTTACTGCAGCTTTAATGTTGTATATTTAATTAATTGAGCTATTGTAGTTTGAGATAATTTGTTACATTTCTCCTTTGGTATTTATACACTTATAGATTTTAGCAAACAACTGCCTCTAGACTTGAATTACCAAATAGATTAAATTTATATATATATATATACACACTGTTTAATCGTATTATTGAACAAATGTTACAATCTGATGGATCAGCTGCAAGAGTATAACTCCACACCTTGTGTTCAGGTGAACAGTTCATTGTGCATGACATTTAATTAGATTTGTAAGTATTAATAATAATAAAATAATCATCATAATAATGAGGGAGAGTGAGTGGCCTTCAAAACAAATGTTTATTTACAGCATCAAGACAGTCACTTGGAAATCTGTTGCCATTAAAATATTCTTTATAGTGACAATTTACAGTTATAACTCTAACATGAGTTAAAATAAACACACAGAAAGACACATTTTCTTCATATATATGTGTAAATGTAAGTGTTATTGCTGTGGAAATCTTTACCCAGGAAAGACCTGAACATACAAAATGGCTTTTTAAACATGACACTCAAATACTCTTAATATAAAATTAGATTAATTTACATTTAATTCTGCTTGCCTCTGGATTGCAGAAAAAACAAACAACATTAATTTTGTACAAACATGGCAAAGGCAACCAGAAGACAACATCACAAGAAACATTTATGACCCTTATCATCAAAATATTGAAGCATGGCACCAAAAGGAAATGGAAAGAACGAAAGAGCGAGAGAGAATCACAGCAAGGCTTCGTCTTCAGGAACGTAACCATGTAAATATAAAGCAGCAAAAACAAAGAACAGAAACGAACGAACGCAACATGGTTTGGCTTACAGGTTCAGATCGCGTGGCGAGGGAAAACAGCTGTGAAAAGTGATCAGTTGACTTAACTTGTTTTTTTGTAAACCCGTTGCCTCAAAATTAGTAGTAAATAAATCGTCATGCTTAATCGAAAAAATTAAGTAATGTGGAATTTTTTTGTGAATTTTTGTGAATTTTCAAGTTCACATAACTTTTTCAATTAAGCATTACGTTTATTTACTTAAAAAATTTGTAAACCCTTTGCCTTAAAATTATTAAGTAAATAAACTTGAACTTGACAATTCCACTACTTATTTTTTTCGTTCATTACTTAATTTTAAGGCAACGGGTTTCCTCAATCTTTTAAGTAAGTGAACTGAACAGTTTTTACAGTGAGGAGACCGAGTGATTGTGTGTGTGTGTGTGTGTGTGTGTGTATCAGTATATGAATCCTCCGGGAAGCGTGGAGAAGGGCTCCTGGAACTTGAAGCATTTGGAGATGGCCTTGGGTCGGGGGTCGGGGGTGTAGGAGGCCATGACGAAGAGCTCCTCCTCCTCTTCATCATCAGGGCTGACGGGCTCACAGATGCTCTCCTTCAGGTCCTGCTCCTTCAGCTGAAGCCACTGGTGTTTGAGACAGTCTTCTGCGGTCGCTCGGCTCCTGTACACACAACATCACAAACGTCCACAGTTCAGTTTTAGTTCAAAATAACCCAACATTTTTGGAAAATAACCCAATATAGTGACCCAATATGTGTCAAAAAAATAAATAAATAACCCAACGTTTTTTACTAGAAACAACGTTCACATCCTGCATTGAAGTTTCACATTTACTGCATGTTTACTGTTAAAACAACTATCCTAAATAAACAACAGGCAGTTTATTAAGATTGTTTTCTTCCTTTTATCTAATCAACATTATTTTTAATGTTTTCATGAATATAGTTTTAATTTGTGATCAATGTAAAAAAAAAAATATATATATATATAATTACCAATATATATATATATATATATATATATATATATATATATATATATATATATATATATATATATATATATATATATATATATCAGTGTTATAATAAAACACTGCCATTCAAAACTTTTTGGGGTCGGTAAGATTTTTTGTTCTTGAAAGAGTCTCTTCTGCTCACCAAGGCTGCATTTAATTAAATCAAAAATACAGTAAAAACAGTGAAATATTATTCCAATGTAAATCATCTGTTTTCTATGTGAATATATAGTAAAGTGTAATTTATTCCTGTGATCAAAGCTGAATTTTCAGCATCATTACTCCAGTCTTCAGTGTCACATGATCTTTTACATTTACATTACATTTACAACCATCATACATTTTATTTTCAGGATTCATTGATTAACTATTGACCTTAACAAAACTACTGTGCCTGAGCTGACACGCCTCAAACTTAGAAACCTCACAGCAAAGTGTCTTCCTTCTGCTATCAACTCAAGATGCATATATGATCATGATAGCTTCGCTTATGCTTAATAATAGGGGTGTAACGATACGATATTATTGCGATACTCCAAGACATGATAAAAGGTTAACAATTTTTTTTTTACTGTTGATTAAAATGCTAAATATGGTATCAGTGTGTGTGTAAATGAACAGGCTTGGACTTGTTGCTGAAACCCAATGCACAGGACAATAGAGACACCAGAATAACAATATTCATGATTCTGAAGATGAAAATACAGGATTATTTTAAACAAACATTGCTTGATCTCTGTCTAGATCTATTTAAAATAATGTAGGCCACTTTTACTGGTAACAAGATATTTGGCATTATCAGGACCCACAAATATTCCCCATTGCAATATTATACATTATATATAGTAGTTTAATGTAGTACTGACACTAAAACTCGGAAAACGTTTCATTTTTATTTTGGCTGAACTATACACAACACATATTGTCACTATCCACGATACACATTGTTGTATTTTTGTATTGCGATATATTTAGACACGATATATTGTTACATCTAGGGATGGCCCGATACCATTTTTTTCAAACCGATACGAGTACGAGTATTTACATTTGTGTACTTGCCGATACCGAGTACCGATACCGATATTTCTACCGCAAAAGTAACTATAGGCTCCCAGAAAAGAAGACAGAAGACTATTTTAGAACACAGGTTAGAAGAAGTTTTTATTTTCTTCTCTGCTTGTTTTAACAAGTCTAAAAATAAATAATAATGAGTAAAATAATAAATGTATTAACAGACAAACCACTGTTAATTTAACATAAAAGCAAGCAGTTACTGCGTGCATGGTCTGGAATGACTGAATGCGCGCAAAGTGCGCTCCCTTAATAGTCTAATTCCTAAAAAGCTGACAGTTCATAGCGATCTCACACATCTCTGTTATTATCAATGAAGCTGACTGCACAATGAATCTTTCATAATATCCACACACTGTTTGTTATAATTAGAGGATTTGCCAGCATACAGAATTCAGCACTGAACAAAAAAGTTGAGCGGTGAGGGGAGTCTATCTTAAATGCTTCTGATTGGCCATTGCGTTCAAGAAATCAACACATATGTCTGTGATTGGCTACATCGCTCAACACTGCAAACATGTTATGAATAGAAACTCTGGCCTGTAAATCGTTTCTATTTTGTTTTAGTTGTTCTTCTTGCTTTTCTGCAACAGATGAATAAAAATCTATTAGTTTTTATATGTTTTATTCATAGATATTTCTAGTTTGCGGGAGTCCCGCGAATCGTTTTATTCTCCCGGAACCCGCACACAGAGTGAGTGCATTACCGCCCGCGCTCGCACTCGGCCATCAGATCTAGTGCCGCGCCGCACTCTATTGCGTTGGGAGTGCACGTCCCTATGCCTCAGTTCACCTCGACAAAGCACTCGCGGCGGCCAGTTTCGTTTCGCAAAATGTACGTGGTATCGGGGCGTGGTATCGGCGAATTTTTATGAGTACGAGTACGAGTATATGAGGACAGTATCGACCCGATCCCCGATGCCAGTATCGGTATCGGGTCATCCCTAGTTACATCCTTACTTAATAATTCACTACTTGTATCACAGTAATACAAGAATTTGAACGTGAATGTTTGCTTCATTTATGAATTGATAAATGCTGATCATGAAACATTGTTTGGAATAATAAGACTGTTCACTTATCTTAAGCAATTGAATTTCAGAGGAACTCTGATAGCACTGCAAGACTAGATTACTGCGAACTATTTAAATGCTGAGCGAGCGATCTCATTGGCTGCAGGATCAGCAGAGCCAATCAGCTTGAGCCATGAGCTAATGATGTGATCGTAAAGGACCGATGAGTCTGAAGCCCTCTAGAGCCTCATGACTGAACTACATATTTATTTGAGATAGAAGTGTTTTGTGGCATTATCAGCGCGTCTCACTCAGGTTCTTTGATGAGCAGGGACTTGATGAAGCTGATGGCGGATTCGTCCAGCGTCTCGAACTCTTCCTCGGTGTAGCTGACGTTAATCTGAGAGATGTTGAGGAACGTCTCCTGCTTATCGTCGCCCAGGAACGGAGAAATACCCGTCAGCATCACGTACACGAGGACACCGATGCTCCTATCAGAGAGAGAGAGAGAGAGAGAGAGAGACAGAGAGAGAGAGAGAGAGAGAGAGAGAGAGAGAGAGAGAGAGAGAGAGAGAGAGAGAGAGAGAGAGAGAGAATGATGATGCTTCCTCGGGGCGACATTTAGGTTACAAATAGACTTTTCTCAAAGCAGTATTGTTAATAAAAGACTTTAGGTTACAAATGTTCTTGCATAATATATCCTGAAGCCGAACACTGGGGAAAACAACAACACACTGTCAATAGTGAATACACCGTTTGTTTCAGAGGAAATCCAGGAACTGCGCTTGAGGATAGATCATAACCATGATGATAAAACACCAGAACAGTATTTATTGTGTGCTAATGGCCTCCAGGAGGACACACACACACACACACACGAAACACCCAGGCTTGTGAAGATGGTAACGCAGGAAAACAACTCACCACATGTCAGTTGCTGTGCTTATTGGCTCATAATTCAGGACTTCTGGTGCTGTAATGATAAAACAAATCATTTACATACATTTTTTTTATAAACAGTTTGCCCAAACAGTCTTAAAAATAAAGCTTCTTTATTGGCATTGATGTGATGGTTCCACAAAGAGCCTTGAACATTGATAGATTATTTCTTTAGTTTTTATAAATGTTCTTCAAACTAAGAAAGAAAATGGTTCTTTTAAAGAGGCCATATTATGCTTTTCACAAAGTCTTGTGTTTAGTCTCTACTAGAGCAGGTTTTCCTGCTTGAATGTTGATTATTTTCCTCATATTCTCCATTGTTGCGGCTCCTCTCTTCCCAGTCTGTCAGTAACGCTCTGTTTACTTCCTGTCTCTATGAAGCCCCTCCTTCTGAAAAGCACACTGTGCTCTGATTGGTCGGCTGGAGCAGTGTGTTGTGATTGGTCGAGCGCTTCGAGTGTGTTTGGGAAATGTCCCGCCCCTTACCATAACCGCCAGTTTAACACACTACTAACTAACTCAACCAGGCCCCGCCCCTTTATTCTGCGTATGAATTATTATAATGAGGAATATTGTGACGTGTTCGTTCCCGGAAGAAACTCAAGACTACAATGGAGGCGTTTCAGGAAACACTGACACTGATATAGAGAAGAACTGGAGCTTTTTAACCCTCTGAGGTCGGCTATCGCGCGGGCGCGATAGTCTCGCTTTTTTTCTTATCAGTGCAAAAGAAACTCAAAATACTCTGTTGATTTTGATCTTACATATTAAGTGTTGTACATCATTAGATCCTGATAAGTGTCTATTTTTTTTCTGGATACTCACAATAAAAACAAAGTGTTGTGCTTTTCGCCAAATAAAGAAAAACAAACATGATGCGCGTTCTGCCTTCTCTCTGTCAGTTAAGTCCATTCTGAAACGCGTCCGAAAATTAACTGTAATTTCGCGAATACTTGTCATACAGGCACGAGTGTTTTTCCATAATGAAGCTTGAACTCTCTTCTTTTAAATGAATTAATTTATATAAAAAACAAATATTCTCAGTTTATGTAATCTGTATGAAAAGAGAGAGATGTCAGTATTTTTCTTTCCAGCTCATTATACCTCATTACGCGTTAATGTGCCACGCCCACGGAGAGCGCTCGGTATTCAAACGCAAATGATCTAAGGCAAGCCATTCAAACATGCCAACGCCCACCAGCTGGATTATAAAACACATCGTGTTTAGTAAGTATCTTGTACTTACTTTCCTCACGCTGTGAGGAATAATACTATCTAATAACCCTGGAATAGAAGTGCTTCATTTCGAGCAACGGATCCAGCTGATGTAGTAAGTAATTTATTCTTAAGTGCTTTGTTCTAATCGCGATATTGAATAGTGTCTGACTGTAAACCGCAAAAAGACTGTTTAAATATGAATTGCGTGTCTGTGTGTAGGCTAAATGATGAATGAACAGCACAGGCGCGCGCGCGCGCTTTGTTTACTTCAGTTATACAGCGCGTGTCTGTGCCGTTCATTCACTCTCGCACCTACATTAGTAAACGTTATTTTTACATGAACACATCCAAACTATATTGCTATAGCCTACTAAGATGAGTAAAAATAGACTGAAATATGTTGAAATAAAATGTCTGCATAAGCAACAAGCTGCTAATTCACATGTATATACTAATATATCATACACAATATGTTACAGACTAAATAAGAATGTTTAGACAAGATTTTGTGATTAGTTTTGAATAGATTATAAAGTTTTGACTGTAAAAAAAGCCTACTGTCACATTAAATAGGTAAGCTTTTGTTCACCAATTTCTGCTCATAGTTAAATATACTATAGTATGGGATGTTTTGTCAAAAATAAAGTAGGTATATTGAATTATCAACTAAGATGTTATTATAGTGTTTGTTCCAATATTCAAACTAATGAATCCTTACCTTTTTTAATACGTATGATAAAATGTAGACTTTTTACAAAGAAATACACTTGAAATATTGTTAAAATTGTAATTGTTGTTGTAATTGTAACCTATTTGTAATTGGTTACAATTTCTAATTGTAAAATATGTATATATAGATCATTTCTTTTGTCCTTGCATTCTTTGGGATCCTGTGACTCACCTGTGTGAAAGGGCTAATTAATATGCAGCTCATTATAGGGCTCATTATCCGGCCTTTGTCTTCTCAGGTGTGAACACGCCTCCACGCATATTGCCTTTCCAAACAAAAGGTGTCTTATAAAATTTAAATCAATGTATTGTTTTGTGTAAATGATTAGGCAGGATGATTTTCAGATCATTTTGAAGCAAAAATTCTAGGCAACAACACTCATTAGTCAAAAGTCTTGTGGACACATATTTAGTATGTGTTTTGTGGCCTTATTTCAGACACTTTAAGTTTTAGTTTTTTCAATAACCATGCATAAACAATATTCTCTCAAAAATACAAACATGTACATACATCTTGCTCACATATTACCGTAGCCCCGTTTGTGCTATATAGAGTGAATTTACACCTTTGCCATTAACATGTTTATAAATAACTGAAAAAAGCACAAATGTCAGAGCATGTCAGAACACCTCAAGGACCCCAAAAAACCCTTAGACCCCAGAGGGTTAATGCTCAAACAGCAACATTACACACTAAACTAGGGATGCTCATTACGGTTCATTTTCCCGACCGACAACCGTCACTCGTTATCCGAGTATTAACCGTTAACTGATAAGATTATAATATTGAATTGCCATTAAATAAAAATAAAATTGACGAGTGTCTGTGACCCGTTAAAAATCCCCCCAAAAAATGTCAAGTGTTTATATTAACGTGCAAACAGCAGCATACATAACAGATCAACAACAGAACCTGATTCACATCACATGTTCACTCGCCTGCAGCATTCCTGACAGTGAC
Organism: Gila robusta; assembly: GCA_030770095.1. Lineage (NCBI taxonomy): Eukaryota > Metazoa > Chordata > Actinopteri > Cypriniformes > Leuciscidae > Gila > Gila robusta. The sequence goes on from JAVALU010001811.1 coordinate 16,793, forward strand.
AACAGAGAAAAACATAAAATAGCCCTACACTAAATATATTTTTTTATATTGGAAATGGTCCCACACAGTAGCTACTTCCTTCACTCGCTTCATTGTGCTTGCTCAGTGAAATATGTCTGTAGGCGCGTGTGGTTGCGTGTGTCGACGCACCCCGTGAGTTAACAAATATAGGCTATATAGTATTTTTTTATAGTATTTATTTAACCATGCAGCAAACTAAAAAAAAAAAAAAACCTTAAAAATAAAAAAACGTTTAAACCGTTTAACTGGTAGTATTAATCGGTTCAAATGTTTACTTTCGGTTAACGGTCAATATGAGCATCCCTACACTAAAGGCAGATGAAAAAAGCATAATAGGAACCCAACATGGTTCTTCAACGCCAACGCTGTGAAAACAACAACCTTTATTTAGAAGAGTGTAGTGTATGTACAGTATGTTGTATGAATATGGCTCATGATTGGTGCCTACCTACATACTCCGGTGTTCCCATGATCTCCCTGATCTCGTGGCTGCCGCTCACTAACCTCGACAGCCCGAAGTCCACGACCTTGATGAGTCCGAGAGGAGACGCGCTGGTGAGGAGGATATTCTGAGGCTGAGGAGGAACACACTCTACAGTGAAACTGGCCGACAGTACAGTAAACCTACGGGCCATAATTATACTGGAGGTATGATTATATACTGTTAAACCTGGTGTAATTACACACTTGTAGCTCTGGTGAATAAAGCAAATGTATTTAGCCCACAAAAATGTCCACTTTATCAAACACAACCCTGACACTCTCTGCAGCTCTTCAGCTAAAGTTTAGTTTGATAATGTTTTTTGTTTAATATTTTGTATTTTTAGGGGATTTTATAGTACTAAAGTATATTACGCTGTATTTATAATCTATTTATACACTTTTTGAGCGTAGACCTGAAAATTAAATGTCCAACTTAAAGTGTGGAAAATCTTGAATGCTTTAGAGCAAAGACGACACTTGGCAGATTATTGCTGGAGTGAAAAAAGTTTAAAAAGTGAACTTAAAAAAGTTTATTATTATGAAAAATTTGAAAAAATGCTATTTTCAATTTTAGATGAAATATATATTTTCAAAAACATGTTTTACCCCCAAAACTATAACAAAATCAAAGCCATAAATCTAAACAAGTTAAAATGTGAGGCTGATATTTCAGTAAATGAGCGTTCAGTGAGTGTGTGAGGCTGATATCTCAGTAAATGAGCGTTCAGTGAGTGTGTGAGGCTGATATCTCAGTAAATGAGCGTTCAGTGAGTGTGTGAGGCTGATATCTCAGTAAATGAGCGTTCAGTGAGTGTGTGAGGCTGATATCTCAGTAAATGAGCGTTCAGTGAGTGTGTGAGTCTGATATCTCAGTAAATGAGCGTTCGGTGAGTGTGTGAGTCTGATATCTCAGTAAATGAGCGTTCAGTGAGTGTGTGAGGCTGATATCTCAGTAAATGAGCGTTCAGTGAGTGTGTGAGGCTGATATCTCAGTAAATGAGCGTTCAGTGAGTGTGTGAGTCTGATATCTCAGTAAATGAGCGTTCGGTGAGTGTGTGAGTCTGATATCTCAGTAAATGAGCGTTCAGTGAGTGTGTGAGGCTGATATCTCAGTAAATGAGCGTTCAGTGAGTGTGTGAGGCTGATATCTCAGTAAATGAGCGTTCAGTGAGTGTGTGAGGCTGATATCTCAGTAAATGAGCGTTCAGTGAGTGTGTGAGTCTGATATCTCAGTAAATGAGCGTTCAGTGAGTGTGTGAGGCTGATATCTCAGTAAATGAGCGTTCAGTGAGTGTGTGAGGCTGATATCTCAGTAAATGAGCGTTCAGTGAGTGTGTGAGTCTGATATCTCAGTAAATGAGCGTTCAGTGAGTGTGTGAGTCTGATATCTCAGTAAATGAGCGTTCAGTGAGTGTGTGAGTCTGATATCTCAGTAAATGAGCGTTCAGTGAGTGTGTGAGGCTGATATCTCAGTAAATGAGCGTTCGGTGAGTGTGTGAGGCTGATATCTCAGTAAATGAGCGTTCAGTGAGTGTGTGAGTCCGATATCTCAGTAAATGAGCGTTCAGTGAGTGTGTGAGGCTGATATCTCCGTAAATGAGCGTTCAGTGAGTGTGTGAGGCTGATATCTCAGTAAATGAGCGTTCAGTGAGTGTGTGAGTCTGATATCTCAGTAAATGAGCGTTCAGTGAGTGTGTGAGGCTGATATCTCAGTAAATGAGCGTTCGGTGAGTGTGTGAGGCTGATATCTCAGTAAATGAGCGTTCAGTGAGTGTGTGAGTCCGATATCTCAGTAAATGAGCGTTCAGTGAGTGTGTGAGGCTGATATCTCAGTAAATGAGCGTTCAGTGAGTGTGTGAGGCTGATATCTCCGTAAATGAGCGTTCAGTGAGTGTGTGAGGCTGATATCTCAGTAAATGAGCGTTCAGTGAGTGTGTGAGGCTGATATCTCAGTAAATGAGCGTTCAGTGAGTGTGTGAGTCTGATATCTCAGTAAATGAGCGTTCAGTGAGTGTGTGAGTCTGATATCTCAGTAAATGAGCGTTCAGTGAGTGTGTGAGTCTGATATCTCAGTAAATGAGCGTTCAGTGAGTGTGTGAGTCTGATATCTCAGTAAATGAGCGTTCTGTGAGTGTGTGAGGCTGATATCTCAGTAAATGAGCGTTCAGTGAGTGTGTGAGGCTGATATCTCAGTAAATGAGCGTTCGGTGAGTGTGTGAGGCTGATATCTCAGTAAATGAGCGTTCAGTGAGTGTGTGAGTCTGATATCTCAGTAAATGAGCGTTCTGTGAGTGTGTGAGTCTGATATCTCAGTAAATGAGCGTTCAGTGAGTGTGTGAGGCTGATATCTCAGTAAATGAGCGTTCAGTGAGTGTGTGAGGCTGATATCTCAGTAAATGAGCGTTCAGTGAGTGTGTGAGTCTGATATCTCAGTAAATGAGCGTTCTGTGAGTGTGTGAGTCTGATATCTCAGTAAATGAGCGTTCAGTGAGTGTGTGAGGCTGATATCTCAGTAAATGAGCGTTCGGTGAGTGTGTGAGTCTGATATCTCAGTAAATGAGCGTTCTGTGAGTGTGTGAGTCTGATATCTCAGTAAATGAGCGTTCAGTGAGTGTGTGAGGCTGATATCTCAGTAAATGAGCGTTCTGTGAGTGTGTGAGTCTGATATCTCAGTAAATGAGCGTTCGGTGAGTGTGTGAGTCTGATATCTCAGTAAATGAGCGTTCAGTGAGTGTGTGAGTCTGATATCTCAGTAAATGAGCGTTCTGTGAGTGTGTGAGTCTGATATCTCAGTAAATGAGCGTTCAGTGAGTGTGTGAGGCTGATATCTCAGTAAATGAGCGTTCGGTGAGTGTGTGAGGCTGATATCTCAGTAAATGAGCGTTCAGTGAGTGTGTGAGTCCGATATCTCAGTAAATGAGCGTTCAGTGAGTGTGTGAGGCTGATATCTCAGTAAATGAGCGTTCGGTGAGTGTGTGAGTCTGATATCTCAGTAAATGAGCGTTCAGTGAGTGTGTGAGGCTGATATCTCAGTAAATGAGCGTTCAGTGAGTGTGTGAGTCTGATATCTCAGTAAATGAGCGTTCAGTGAGTGTGTGAGGCTGATATCTCAGTAAATGAGCGTTCAGTGAGTGTGTGAGTCTGATATCTCAGTAAATGAGCGTTCAGTGAGTGTGTGAGTCTGATATCTCAGTAAATGAGCGTTCAGTGAGTGTGTGAGGCTGATATCTCAGTAAATGAGCGTTCAGTGAGTGTGTGAGGCTGATATCTCAGTAAATGAGCGTTCAGTGAGTGTGTGAGTCTGATATCTCAGTTAATGAGCGTTCAGTGAGTGTGTGAGTCTGATATCTCAGTAAATGAGCGTTCAGTGAGTGTGTGAGTCTGATATCTCAGTAAATGAGCGTTCAGTGAGTGTGTGAGTCTGATATCTCAGTAAATGAGCGTTCAGTGAGTGTGTGAGGCTGATATCTCAGTAAATGAGCGTTCAGTGAGTGTGTGAGTCTGATATCTCAGTAAATGAGCGTTCAGTGAGTGTGTGAGTCTGATATCTCAGTAAATGAGCGTTCAGTGAGTGTGTGAGGCTGATATCTCAGTAAATGAGCGTTCAGTGAGTGTGTGAGACTGATATCTCAGTAAATGAGCGTTCAGTGAGTGTGTGAGTCTGATATCTCAGTAAATGAGCGTTCAGTGAGTGTGTGAGTCTGATATCTCAGTAAATGGGCGTTCAGTGAGTGTGTGAGGCTGATATCTCAGTAAATGAGCGTTCAGTGAGTGTGTGAGGCTGATATCTCAGTAAATGAGCGTTCAGTGAGTGTGTGAGTCTGATATCTCAGTAAATGAGCGTTCAGTGAGTGTGTGAGTCTGATATCGCAGTAAATGAGCGTTCAGTGAGTGTGTGAGTCTGATATCTCAGTAAATGAGCGTTCAGTGAGTGTGTGAGGCTGATATCTCCGTAAATGAGCGTTCAGTGAGTGTGTGAGTCTGATATCTCAGTAAATGAGCGTTCAGTGAGTGTGTGAGGCTGCAGTACCAAATGCTTCCACTAGAGGAAACTCGTCTCCCATTCATTTCTAATGCGTCATTTTTGACGCTGAGAAGCACAAGTGTGACTTAACCTGTTCGAATCATGTCCATGATTTTTTGTGTGTGTGAGTGTGTGTTCACATAGCAAGTGCCAAAACCTTACCAAATTTCGTACCATTCCGATGAAGAAATAAATTTTAAAAAAACAAAACGAATGTAAAATATTTGACCGAAGAGTTTGCTAAATGTTAAAGTTTTGCGATTGCTCTTGATCTTAACTCACTTTGAGGTCCAGATGCACGACGTTGCTCCTGTGAAGAAAAGCCACTCCTTCCAGAATCTGCCTCATCAGCCTCTTCACATCGTCCTCTTTAAACGCCTCGTCTCGGTCAGCCACACACTGGTTAAAGATCTCCCCTCCTGCAGCACTGAACACACACACACACACACACACACACACACACACACACACACACACACACACACACACAAACATTAGGGATGTAACAGTATATCGCAATACAAAAATACATCAATATGTATCATGGATGGTTCACCCAAAATAAAAATTACTGTGTGAGAAAAGGAAAAAAGAGTTTTAGTGTCAGTACTACAATAAACTACTATATATAATGTATAATAATGCAATGGGGGAATATTTGTGGGTCCTGATAATGCCAAATATCTTGTTACCAGTAAAAGTGGCCTACATTATTTTAAATATATCTAGTCAGTGACAGAGATCAAGCAATGTTCGTTTAAAATAATCCTGTATTTTCATCTTCAGAATCATGAATATTGTTATTCTGGTGTCTCTATTGTCCTGTGCTTTGGGTTTCAGCAACAAGTCCAAGCCTGTTCATTTACACACACACTGATACCAAATTTAGCATTTTAATCAACAGTAAAAAAAAATTGTTAACCTTTTATCATGTCTTGGAGTATCGCAATAATATCGTATCATGAAACTTATCGAATCGTGACATGAGGCTATCGTTACAACCCTAATGAACATGCAAATACATGTTAAAGCAATGGGTCACTCAAAATGTCATTATTTACTCAATGTTGCTTTCTGAGGAATCTTCACGGCGCTCTTTCCTCATAACGAGTCGGTGAACTCAACTCAATAACTGGGTCAATCGCTCTTTTGAATCAGACATTTTCCACTAGATCCATAGATCTACTACTACTCTATCAGACTGAACGTTTAACTCTCCGACATTGGGTTGTGGGGCTTGTTAAATAAATACTTTTATTCAGCAAGGATGCATTAAATGTATCAAGTGACAGTAAAGACATTTATAATGTTACAAAATATTCTACTTCAAATAAATGCTGTTTTTATGAACTTTCTATTCATCGAAGAATCCTGAAAAACAAAAAGCATCAGTTTCCACAAAAATCTGAAGCAGCAAAACTGTTTTCAACATTGATAATAATCATAAATGTTTCTTGAGCATTGAATCATCAGAATGATTTCTGAAGGATCATGTGACACTGAAGACTGGAGTAATGATGCTGAAAATTCAGCTTTGATCACAGAAATAAAATTACACTTTACTGTATATTCACATAGAAAACAGCTGATTTACATTGCAATAACTGCAGCTTTGTTGAGAAAAAGAGACTTCTATCATAATTTTATGGTGTTTTTAAAAGAATATTTTTTGGAGATAAAGCTGTAGTCACCATGAACTGTTGCATGAGAAAAAAATCTTCAAAATAGAAATATTTTTTGGTTCCACAGAAGTAAGCAAAATGATTGAGGGTAAATTAAACTTTAGTGCATCCTTAAAAATTAAACTAAAAAAAGTGCATATTTTCCCTCGTGCAACACCTGATTTTGCCTCTACATGTGCAAGCTTTTCAGTTCTTAGTATTATGTTTAGCCTGAATAAATTGGCAGCAAAAGGGAGATCAGAAGTAATCATCATGTTCCAGGCCAGAGTTGGATATGAGTGTGTGTGTGTGTGTGTGTGTGTGTGTGTGTGTTTGATGGGCGTGTTTGTGTGCGTGTGTGTGTGTGTGTGTTTGATTGGCGTGTGTGTGCGTGTGTTTGATGGGCGTGTGTGTGCGTGTGCGTGTGTGTGTGTGTGTTTGATGGGCGTGTGTGTGTGTGTGTGTTTGATGGGCGTGTGTGTGTGTGTGTGTGTGTGTGTGTGTGTTTGATTGGCGTGTGTGTGTGCGTGTGTGTGTGTGTGTGTTTGATGGGCGTGTGTGTGTGTGTGTGTGTGTGTGTGTGTGTGTTTGATGGGCGTGTGTGTGAGACTCGGTCCGTCTTCCAATAGGATATTTTAGGAGCTGCTTTACCCCTCAAACAACAAGCAAAGAGCTGACCAAATGACATTTCTAAAAATGTTTGTACAACCATGTGATTTTAACTTCAGCACATTTAGAACAATGAGCGCTCTCTTGTTCCAGCTACGGCCAGCTTGTGTTCGGGACACGCCTGCAACCAGAGTAAACACTAGAGCATGATGGGACTCAGATGAGCAGTATTTAAATCTAATAAACTCTCATCTAAAATCTAATCCACATCTGACTTTACTCCTGTTCGAATACATGAAGTGTTTTAAATAGGGGTCAGAACGTCCCGCCGGCTGAAGAAACCGTTAATCTGAGTGTGTGAAGCTTGATGTACTGTGAGCGCAGGTAGCGGTTCTGCTAATAACGCAGACACATGTCCTCAGCATGATGGTTCACAGCTCCCTGCGCTCCGGATCAGACAGCGTGATGAATCCGATCAGACACAGACCGGGGAAAGACAGCACCCTCGGGCGACAGCGGCATGTGAGAGTTTATGTGAGGATGAGGTTTATGTGAGGATGCTTTCAGGGACACAGTAAGAAAATAAAGCAGAAATCTCAATCAAAATCAATCATTTTATCCCTTAAAACTCATCTTTGATCACCAAAATGACATATTTAAACGCTCTTTCCTTGAATATGCAAATGATGAGGACTTAAGAGGACTTGAGGGAGAGTAAATCATGGGGTAATTTACATTTTAGGGGGAACTATCCCTTTAACACGCGTTTTCTGAGAGCGCTAGATTAGCTCAGTACGGACACTATCTGTGACGGCCGAGACATTTGGTCAGTTATTGTGGGATTAGACTGATTACAGTTCATCCTCAAGAGTCTGAGAGATTAGCCTGTGTGTGTGTGTGTGTGCGTGTGTGTGTGTGTGTGTGTGTGTGTGTGTGTGTAATCTCAGTCTGCAGGCTCTGAGAGTGAGAGGACTGAATGGATTAGGGCTGCACGATATTGAAAAAAAAAAAATGCTATATGCGATAAATAAAAGAAATATCGTATCACATATTGAATATCGCATTAAGTGTGTTTTAATTATATTTAAAAGATGAAAATGATATTACCAATATTAGGTTTCACATTCTTTCTGGGAAAATAAAGCATCACTACAACTTCTGAAAGTGGCCAGATCAGTGGCGGCTGCTGGTCTTTCAAAGAGGGGAGGCTCATTTTTTGGAAAAAAAAATACTAAGTAATAGTGGTTACTATCCTTTTACTACACCTATAACCATACAACTAAGGTTACTGTGGTAAAAGCATGGTAAGTGTTGTGTTTACAGTGCATTTACAACAAATGACACCTTAAAACTACCAATAATGTGGTAAAAGCATGGTAAGTTTTATGATTACTGTCCTTTACTACACGGTGTATAGTAAAGGACAGTAATCACAAAACTTATCATGCTTTTTTGTTAAACTGAAACAAGGAATGTGGTGTATAATTGTGTGAAATGTATGATGAAACAATTTCACCAAGCAAATACCAAGAAATAGGTTACAGCAGTTTGTGTTTCGACTACACTTTCAAAATCCGCGATGGGACTGAGCTCGAACAGCTTCAGCGTCAGCGACTTTTTATAGTACAAAATCGCTGTCAATCAAAAGGAGACGCAGTCTTTGGACAGATCCTCAAATCATCACGCAGAAGCCCAGCGTCCAGCCCCATAATCGCAGATTTATCCAATGACTGTCTAGTTTCTAAGCACTGAAAAAACTGTTCAAAGCAGCGCCACTGAAGTCACCGGACGCTCGGCTTCAACAGGGAAATGCACTGACGCTCCGGGAAGGAAATCGAGTCAGCCGACCTGCTATATGGAGCTGATTCTGAACCAACTCGTCTTCGAGATGAACGTGTTCTAACGCATTTTTAGTTAATAAAATGTTAACACAATTGTACATATTTGACCTTTAATTTTTTGACATTATAGGGGAAGCCGAGCTTCCCTTGCAGTCTTAAAGAAATCCCCACTGGACCAGAAAGTGTTTTAAGCAATACATAAAAAGTAATACCACAAATCTGACAATGTCATTTTAACATCAATGTAAAATAAAAACCTACTTAAAACCAACAACTCTTAACATTAACTGTAAACCTATACATACATACATGCTGTCAAATCGATTAATCACATCTCACATTAAAAGCTTGTTTATATAAAATTGTTTGTATATATGTGTGTGTGTGTGTATACAGGTCACACTTTCCCGGCCGGATGAGGATCACATCACTAATGTAGTGTAGAGGTTACAGACCACACTAATACACACACACACACACACACACACACAAATACACACACTAATACACACACACACACACACTAATACACACACACACTAATACACACACACACACACTAATACACACACACACATGGGAAACAACCACACACACACACACACACACACACACACACACACACACACACACACACACACACAGAAGGGAAACAACCACACTCATACTCACACACTAACACACACACACAGGAAACAACCACACACACACACACACACACACACACACACACACACACACACACACACACACACACACACACACACAGAGAAGGGAAACAACCACACACACTCACACTTCACACTCACACACAAACAGAAGGGAAACAACTACACACTCACACACACTTTCTTACACACTCTCTCTCACACACACACACACACACACACACACACACACACACACACACACACACACAGGGCTGGGACGGTATGGATTTTTTTCTAACCGCGGATGAAAAGCAAGTAATTCCCACGGTATAGCGGTAAACCGTGTTAAATACTGGAACTGGAGCGCGTCTCATAAATGAAACGAAGCTCGGCGTATAGGCTACTTGCCTCACAGACAGGAGAAATAAATAGAAAACTTGAAATGTCTACTTTTAAACAAAATTCAAAACGAAATGATAAAATTGTACAGTAGCCCTGTCAGGTAAGGTCAGGTCTGCCGATGTGCGTTTTATTTAGGCTATTTATTTATTTTTGTCCCTGTGTGCCGATCGGAGACGGAGTTCATCGCTGATATTCTGGGGATACAACATATCCAATAGACTTAACTACTTTAGCCTTTAAATATATCTGTGCTGCATTGTATCAGTCTCCTTTCTAGAACAGCCAAGAGCTTAGCCTCGCGGCAGCAGCGCCTAGCATCGCTCATAGACCTTAAAACTATCAGCGGATGCGGGCGGTGCGGCTTTGAACATTGGTCATAAATGTTGGTGCGGATGATGGCGGACGGATGATGATCTGTGATGCGGTTGCGGATGAAATAATAGCCCATCTGCGCATCTCTAATACGAATGTAATGTTTAATGTGTCATGGAACATCGCGCTCCCCAACTCGCGAAAGGTCGGATTTGCTCCAGCTTTTGATAAGTTTTGTTTAGAAAACCTTGAATCCATGTAAGACACAATGTCATTATACATAATCCATGTCATTAGAATCAATGAATCCATGTCATTAGACACAACGTGCACACATGTGCAGGCCAATGTTTTTTTTTTGCGGTGATGACGGTGACGAGCTCAGACCCGCGGTAGGCGTCACGTGACCACGGTATTGCGGTAATGCGGTAACCGTCCCAGCCCTACACACACACACACACACACACACACACACAGAGGTGGAGCGGCTCCGGTCAGTGACGGACACACACTGAGGTGGAGCGACTCCGGTCAGTGACATACACACACTGAGGTGGAGCGGCTCCGGTCAGTGACGGACACACACTGAGGTGGAGCGACTCCGGTCAGTGACTCCGGTCAGTGACGGACACACACTGAGGTGGAGCGGCTCCGGTCAGTGACATACACACACTGAGGTGGAGCGACTCCGGTCAGTGACTCCGGTCAGTGACGGACACACACTGAGGTGGAGCGACTCCGGTCAGTGACGGACACACACTGAGGTGGAGCGACTCCGGTCAGTGACTCCGGTCAGTGACGGACACACACTGAGGTGGAGCGACTCCGGTCAGTGACGGACACACACTGATGTGGAGCGACTCCGGTCAGTGACGGACACACACTGAGGTGGAGCGGCTCCGGTCAGTGACGGACACACACTGAGGTGGAGCGGCTCCGGTCAGTGACAGACACACACTGAGGTGGAGCGGCTCCGGTCAGTGACGGACACACACTGAGGTGGAGCAACTCCGGTCAGTGACGGACACACACTGAGGTGGAGCGACTCCGGTCAGTGACGGACACACACTGAGGTGGAGCGGCTCCGGTCAGTGACTCCGGTCAGTGACGGACACACACTGAGGTGGAGCGACTCCGGTCAGTGACGGACACACACTGAGGTGGAGCGGCTCCGGTCAGTGACTCCGGTCAGTGACGGACACACACTGAGGTGGAGCGACTCTGGTCAGTGACGGACCCACACTGAGGTGGAGCGACTCCGGTCAGTGACTCCGGTCAGTGACGGACACACACTGAGGTGGAGCGACTCCGGTCAGTGACGGACACACACTGAGGTGGAGCGACTCCGGTCAGTGACGGACCCACACTGAGGTGGAGCGACTCCGGTCAGTGACTCCGGTCAGTGACGGACACACACTGAGGTGGAGCGACTCCGGTCAGTGACGGACACACACTGAGGTGGAGCGGCTCCGGTCAGTGACTCCGGTCAGTGACGGACACACACTGAGGTGGAGCGACTCCGGTCAGTGACGGACACACACTGAGGTGGAGCGGCTCCGGTCAGTGACTCCGGTCAGTGACGGACACACACTGAGGTGGAGCGACTCCGGTCAGTGACGAACACACACTGAGGTGGAGCGACTCCGGTCAGTGACGGACACACACTGAGGTGGAGCGACTCCGGTCAGTGACGAACACACACTGAGGTGGAGCGACTCCGGTCAGCGACGGACACACACTGAGGTGGAGCGACTCCGGTCAGTGACGGACACTCACTGAGGTGGAGCGACTCCGGTCAGCGACGGACACACACTGAGGTGGAGCGACTCCGGTCAGTGACGGACACACACTGAGGTGGAGCGACTCCGGTCAGCGACGGACACACACTGAGGTGGAGCAACTCCGGTCAGCGACGGACACACACTGAGGTGGAGCAACTCCGGTCAGCGACGGACACACACTGAGGTGGAGCGACTCCGGTCAGTGACGGACACACACTGAGGTGGAGCGACTCCGGTCAGTGACGGACACACACTGAGGTGGAGCGACTCCGGTCAGTGACGGACACTCACTGAGGTGGAGCGACTCCGGTCAGCGACGGACACACACTGAGGTGGAGCGACTCCGGTCAGTGACGGACACACACTGAGGTGGAGCAACTCCGGTCAGCGACGGACACACACTGAGGTGGAGCGACTCCGGTCAGTGACGGACACACACTGAGGTGGAGCGACTCCGGTCAGTGACAGACACACACTGAGGTGGAGCGACTCCGAGGCCGAGGTTAAAATATAAATTGATATTAAACAATAACAAAAATAATGTAATAAAATAAAATATTGTACTATATTACAATATAAACCATTTACACTATTATTATTACTAGTACTAATTATAAGTTATTTAAATTAGTAATAACAGCAACAAAATATTGTATAGTATATACATGTATTTGCACATTATTATTACTATTATTATAATAAAACAATATAACTATTTTATTAATATTGTTATTAAAATAGTAGTAAAATATGAATAATACAATATTATATTACCATATATATATATATATATATATATATATATATTATATATATATATATATATATATATATATATATATATATATATATATATACACCATTTGCACATTATTTATATTACTAGTTATTACTACTACTTCAATTTTAAATAATTATTATGATTATTTTTATTTATATTAACAAATAATACAAATAATGGTTGTTGTTTCTACAATTTTAAATAATTTTTTATTATTGTTATTATTATTACTTAAAGTGGTGGTAGTAGTAATAACTAGTAATATAAATAATGTGCAAATGGTGTATACATGGTAATATAAATCATTATTTAAATAAATAATAATAATAATAATAATAATAACGGTTGTTTAATAATGCACATTATTAATATTATTACTTACCACTACTACCACTTTAAATAATAATAATAATAAATAAATACAAAATATGGATTCAAATGATAGCAAGAGCAGCATCAGCAACATCAGCGCAGACACACACCACATGTGGTCAAAATTAATTTTCCGATGAGACAGAGGGGAAAAGGGCCAGAACAGAAGAGCTCAGCGGCTCCAGGGTGTGTGTGAGTGTGAGACCCATCGCTGGTTTCACACACACACCTCAAGGACTCGACGCACCCACTACATTCTTTTTGGCAAGGCATCAGTCTCCATTTGGGCTCAGATTATCACATGATGGGAGCAGCAGTCGCTGCAGTTTCCCAGTGTGTAGGAGGAAACAGCTGAAACGTGAGAGAACAACAGATATAAACAGCATTGTGTACTTCACTACCGACAGCTTTAGTGTGTGCAATCTTTACCACAGCCTGTGCAATATAGGGTTATTATAGTTAACATACATATATAAATTATATATATACATATCAATTTTATATATATATATATATATATATATATATATATGTGTGTGTGTGTGTGTGTGTGTGTGTGTGTGTGTGCGTGTGTGTGAGTGTGTTAAAAAAAGAACAAAAAATTAAAACAAATTCAGCTACATCTCATTTTCATTTAATTTAAAATAATACTAAAATAATATCGTAAAACTGAAATAAAAATTATTGTGAAATATGAACTTTTTTTTTTTTATTAAAACTGTGAAAGTTTATATAATGGTATGATACTAAGGCTATGTTTACACTGAAACGATCTGAAGAGAAAACGCAAAAGTGGCGTTGGGTTATCACTTTTTATTCTGCGTTTAGACGAGCGTTATGGGGGGGAAATCTGCGTGCATATGGTGACGCAAAAGTGTGTGAAATTCGATGTAGTATGCACTCCAGGCGGCTAGGGGCGATGTGAAGCACTGCCACACAACAACACCAAGTCTGCGCGCCTGCGTACAACCTTCCTTCTGCTTCTCTCCCTAGTAGCGCGAAATCAAAACATGGCGAAGCGAACAGCAAAAAGACTCTTGTACGTTTATCAGCTGCTAGCTCAACTTGAAGGTCCGACGTATGGAAATAATCCGACATGTTGGTGGTTATTTTCCTGTACTGGCGCATGCCTGTGACGTAAACGCGTACGCGACGAGAGCCACAGTGAGCAGATTTGCGTTTTAACCCTTTAGACGAGAACACGACGGTGGAGCGTTTTTAAGATTTCCACACTGGAGGGTGGTTTCACTTTTTGCGTTTTTAAGCCCCAAAAACGCTGTCGCCATGTAAACGAAAGGCACATCTGATAAAATATTTTTACATTTTCACCCGCGAGCGTTCTCGTGTAAACAGGGCCTACAATGACTTGAAACAAAGTGTGCCTACATAAAACTGACGTTACCACATCAACATTTATTAAACTTTATTTCTACAGAAACACTGTAGAAATTCAATCTATATAATTAAAATGGGAATTTATGCAATTCTCCAACTGATCATTTGAGTGTCCCTTACATCGGCCGTGGGAAAGAAACACTCACCCTAACCAGATTTAAAGTCCCTCTGTAGTCAATAATTATATCCCTTAAAACTCATCTTTCATCACCAAAATGACATATTTAAGCGGTTTTCATTGAAAAAAAAAATCTTCATGCCTTAAAGTAGCTTGAATGTAACTCTTGCCTCATTTACTATGTGTGGTTCTATGAATATGCAAATGAGCCCCGCCTCCACTCACTCACTCACTCAGAGATCCACTCGTTGACGATCACACGTTGATCTGATTGGTTACAAGGTAGTTTGTGACGTCAGAAACACCAGCGATTTCAAAGCGTGTTTTTGAGACTGTCTTTGGTTCACTGCAGTTTTAAGGAGAAAATACTCAGCAATGCTGTCGACTTATGAATTTACACATGGTTTGTCTTAAAGTATATTAAAAACACCACATAGACATATAAACAACATTAAAAGCTGGATCTTTAAGGCTCTTTTCACACTGTATTAATGACTGAGACTCACAGTCTGCTTGCTTTATTAAAGTGAGTCCGAGCGGCAGCTGTTTATCACTGGCATGAACTCAAGAACACCAGCTTTAGTTTAATAGTCATGTTCAGTATGTACAGAATTGCACTGATTTGTGTCACACTAACATTCACACCAACCAAACTAACTGAGCTGTAGTGCCTGTACTGTAAAACCTCCAGACCTTTCAAGTTAGAGGAGATGATATAGCATCTATAATGCTACATGTTCATGACTCAAAGCCAGTGGAGTCACAGAATCAATCATTGTTTTTATGCTCATTTCCACACCACACACAAACGAGTCGAGGATTGCTATTGTCATTGTTCAGGTTTTCCCACTGGCCAATAGAGCCAGCACCGGCTTCTTGACTTCCTTCTTCAAACACATTTGCGACCCATTCAGGACTCAACAGCATTTCACTCGCATTTACAACTAAAAATCGATGTGTGTGAACTGTAAAATATTTAGGAAAATGTGCAAAAAAAGTCCCCGCAGATTTTTAAAAAACCTTGAATTCAGTTAGAAGTACAGCTAACACTTTACATCAGGTTCATTAGTTAACATGAACTAATAATGAACTGCACTTATTAACATTAACAAAGATTAATAAATACTGTATGTCAACAATCACTAATACTTTATTAAAGTCTTGTTAACATTAGTTAATACACTGTGAACTAACATGAACAAACAATGAACAGCTGTATTTGTATTAACTAACATTAACAAAGATTTACAAATACAGTAACAAATGTATTGCTCATGTTTAGTTCATGTTACTTAATTCATTAACTAATGAACCTTATTGTAAAGTGTTACAGAAGTATCTTAATGATCTTAAATTATATAACAAGTCTTCATTGTCATTTTACGAGGTCTAGAAAACAGGAATCGGATTACGGCCTAATGTGATTAAACTTTGCTTAAACTTCTTCACGTAAAAACTTTTGCTTGTTCTAAAGGCTCAAGGTTTCAGATCAGTTCACAATCAATGAATACTGCGCATTAATGCCAATATTTTGCTTATGATGTACTGTTGATGAATTATGACAAGTTTGTAGTTTTACAGTTTGTGCTATTTTAGGTGGTTTTAGAGTGCATGTTTTACCTCCCCAATGTTTGAATGAGAAGCTGGGAGTAGTAAAGATATTTCAAAATAAGAGTCTCAATGGATGTCCGGCTTGTTTATAATGAAGAGTCGCACTGTGGCGAGCGGGGCGGGGCCGAGAGCCTTGGGAACGGAGCGAGTGTTGATAACCACTCCGGTCTCGAGTCCCACGGAGGAACCCCGGAGGGATAAAAGAGGAGTGATGAGACTATGTTGGAGTTTTCTTTTCATTTAGTTGTTTATGTTTATTTTGTGATTAAAGTTACGTTTACCGTTCGTCAGTTCCCGTCTCGTCCTGCCCTGAACTTGAAAACATTTTTCTAGTTATTGTTAGCCACAAAAACCGTATCTGGCAACATTTATAATAATACATAACTATTATAATAAATACAATTTGAAGCAGAAATATTTAAAAACTAAAAAAATGTATTAATATATGAATCGCGATTGTATCTTCTACAGATTTGCATCGATTCACAGATTTCAAAAATCGATTTTCTAAAGTGTTACACTTTTTTAACTTCGCAGTATTAAAAGTTACTTACAGTTATTGACAATCACAATAAGGTGCGAACAAGGACTCAATAGATAAAATTTAAGTTTATTTAATTTGTATATTTTGTCTATTGTATTTGTCCTATTGTTTGAAATTTGCTTCTTTGTTCCTAATTTTAATATAAAAAATAAAATAAAATTGCCTAACAAAATTTTATAAAATAAGTAACAAAACATTACACTACAATCAAATCTATGCACATATCGAATAGAAATTTGATTTAAAATTGAAAACTGATTTTGAATCGAATTTTGACCTCAAGAATCAATTTGAATCGAATCGTGAGGTACCAAAAGATTCCCACCCCTTATTAAAAACCTAGTGATTTTTTTTGTAAATAGAAAAAGTAAATAATTTCCTTGTTTCTCCTTGCATCCCAAATCATTTGATACATTTTCATTGTTCTTTATGTACTCCTACATTTTTCAAAGTAGAAGTTTTCAAAAAAGTAAGAATTACATGTGTTATGATTGTAGTGAGCTTTTATAATATCGAGTTGACTAAAATGGGAAGAAAAACTAAATAAATTTCAAGGATCACATTTAATTCAGTAGGATTTTTTTTCTTCTTCTAGACTAATTAAACTGTTTACCGCAGTCAAATAAGAAAAGTAACTCAAAACAATGAAATTTATGCACATATTGAATCGAATCCTGACCTCAAGAATCAATTTGAATCGAATCGTGAGGTACCAAAAGATTCCCAACCCCTATTAAAAACCTTTGTTACCAAAATAACTAAATAATTTCCTTGTTTCTCCTTGTATCCCAAATGATTTGATACATTTTCATTGCAAACCCTTTAGTTCTTTATGCGCTCCTACATTTTTCAAATTTGGAGCACTTGAGCTCCTTAGGGAAAAAGGTAAGAATCCAAAATGAATGCCAAAAATAAGATATGTTGTAGCAGGTGCAGGGCTGATATGCATTCATTGGCGAATGAGTGATTGCTTAAACCAGCACTGTAGACAGGTCTTCCCAACCCTCGCTCGGGAGATTAAATCCATAGAGTAGTTATCCGTCCCCCCCCTCTCCCCTCTCTCTCTCTCTCTCTGGGCTCACGGCCACAGTCCGGCTGTTCACGTGCCGGAGCCGAAAGCATTGACATAATGAACTCCCAGCTCTCGCTCAACGAGGCCACGTTCCTGAGCCGAGCCGCATCGAGCTCCCGGGATCCCCGGACTCGCCCCAATGGATGAATGAATAAACCCTCTATCTCTCCAGCCAGACCCCCTTACAAAACCACATCGCCTCCTTTAAACGGTCCCCGTGCCCCGAAATATCCCTCGCCCGAGGGAAGACGGAAAGAAAGGAAAAATCTGTTGATTACAACTGGCTCTTTCTGGATTTCACTTGCTCAAGAGGAAAATGCATTACGCTCTACTTCCCCACGATTGAAAGAGCACTAGAAAGAGTACGATTATCATGGCGGATAGTCGGGGGACAAAAGGGCTAATTTCAGGCACTTTACTCAGATAAGCTTCTGCTTGTCATATCTTGCAAACTTAAGGCCCTGATATACTTCCAGTGAAATTGAAGAATGGACTAGTGTGATGAACAAAATCAGGCCAAAACGAAGTTTGAAAGCGAACTTTACAGAAGAGTTCGCCCCGGCTGGTAAACACCTTTGAACTATAATTGGTCCATGCTGATGATGCTTTGACGAGTCAATCTTCTCCGGTTCATTTCTTCTGTTCAGTGCGTCGAGGTCAGACGCGAGTAAAAACAGGATCACACTGGAGAGCCGCTTTATAGTAGAATCTGACGTTGTAATTCTAATTGAAACAGCATATATCACTGGTCAAGTATTTCAAACTTTCTTTCTGCCCCTAAGTGAAGAACAAAACCTTGAGTATTTCAGGGTCTTTACCCCTAATACGGGCTCAGGAATGAGACTGGAGGTTTAGGACGAGGGAAGTGCGGTAGCAATTAAAGGAACAATTTAAGAGAGATTAAATACTAATGCCGGACCCAAAAAGAATATAATCCTTCCAAGGCAACATAACTATCTCTACAATGCAGGGTCACTAGCTCGTTAATACTCACAGTTTTGTAGATAATTAGTTTTCACTGTTTACTAAAAGTCTGTATCCATTTGGTCTCACTCGAGATGACCTAACATGGCCTATTCGGACAGGTTTATAGACCTCATGTGAACTCATCCGGAAAAAAACTGCTTATCCTGGTTATTGGGGTCAAAGTTGAGCATTTGCTTGACCAGCAGCTTGTTTTAGGATGCTAATCTGCCGTTGTAATCTATTATCTGCCTAATGGCCCCTCCGACCCCCCGGGGTCTTGGTAAGATGTGGGCAAAGCAGATTTACTGCAACATATGAAGGCAATCAGGAGGACAACTGTCGTCTAAAACAGGTCGTGGTTATTATAGTTCATCAATGCTTGATGATTAAAACTCAGCAGGGTTTTAAAATATGATCTTTCCATTCTGGCAACCCTACCTTGTAATTTGCAATGGCTGGACACTCGGGTTGCTTCTCTATACAACCAATCACAGGCAGACACATCGGTTGGAGTCGACCTGCCAATGCGACACAGTTATGTTCGCTCTACATGCACCGACTGCTCCAGTTACTTACATCCATTTGGAAGCAATTTGACTAATCTAGGCTTTGCAGTGTGTGTGACCTAACGTGCATCACAAACTGTATTGAGCCTTGCTGTTAACAGGATGGGTTTGTATCGACTACTGAAATTTGCTAGGGTTGTAACCATACAAAAAAAAGGACATGTGACACCATGAACACAAGTTAGGTTTTCATCATCAGCATACTGTGCACGTGTAGCAAGGTTTTTCTATCCGTGCATCATTTATACGCTCAGGTCACGTATGTGCCTTGAATAGTTTTGCACTGATTAGTTTGTCTGCAAGGTGGCAACAATGACTGACCCTTTAAAAAAAAAAAAAAAAAAAAGAAATGTATGAGACAACAACAAACTACTGGAGACGGCAACAATAGACGATGGCTTGTGTGAGGTGTACCAATTCAAATGATACTGTACATGCAACTCTAGTTTAAACAAGTACCAAAACATTTTATCGGTCGTAACTTTTGGAGAGAGAAATAGCAGATACTGGACAAGGATGAAAATTTAATTGCATGTGTTGATCACCTGTGTTTGTGCACACTTCCAAACTTAGTATGTTTTGATAGACTAAGCGTTTGCATGAAAACTGAAGTGTACTTTAGGCTTTGGATTTTGGAAATGTGTGCAATGGCAAGCACCACTTTTGCAAGTTACACTAATAACATTAGTCTTGCTTTCTAAATGCATGAACAAACTGTAAAAAGTAGTCATACATGCAATGAATTCTGAACAATGTAGGCAATAGTGGTATAAAAAACCAACTGATTTTTAACAATGCTTTTTGTCAAATGCATGTGAAAATCCCCCATGTTTGGATCCAGCTGCTCGTGAAGGAGGGCGTGTGGGCTGATGAGAGATCTGAACTCAGTCCAGCTGCGCACATGCCATTCACTGTCGAGTGAGAGGACAGGCCCTCGAGCGCAGAGATGTCCTCGAGGCGAGCCTATCGATACAGCAGAGCCGGGGATATTGGTCTGCAGGGAGTCATGGGAGAAAATGGGATCGGTGTTTACCAATGAACCCGTCAATATGTTCAGGCGTGCTGCAAAATCATCAACTCTTCCTCATTATAGGATTTCTGCTTCTCTTGATTAATTAAGGATAATCGTCTGTGATATTCCTCTGTGATAAAATGTTTAATTTTCACTACCTTGCATTTCTACCAAGCTTTCATGTTTAAACTCCTAAATCAGAGTCTTTCTCTTAAAGTCCCCCTGGGGTCAATAATTGTATCCCTTAAAACTCATCTTTGATCACAAAATGTAAAAGTTTTTTCCTTGAAAAAAAATGTCTTCATGCCTTAAAATAGCTTGAATGTAACTCGACACCCTTCCCTCATTTAGTATGCGTGGTTCTATGAATATGCAAATGAGCCCCGCCTCCACTCACTCACTCAGCTCAGAGATCCACTCGTTGACGATCACACATTGATCTGATTGGTTACAAGGTAGTTTGTGACGTCAGAAACACCAGCGATTTCCCTAACTTGCACCTCAAAAGGTGTGTGCTTGCTCAAACACACTGTTAAAAGAATTAATAGAAAATGTTTACATTTGGGAAATTGGAGTTAATATTAGGAATTTCTCTGGTTTAGCTTTTAGGAGAAGCTTCTTGTAACATTTTCATTAATGTGAAACGACAAAGTATTAATTTATATGATAAATATAATCCATCAGGAATCTAGATGAGGTCAAATAAACCATGCAAGTTGATTTGTGCAATAATTATGATTAAGTGTAAAGAGAAATGTCTAAAATGACAATAATCGTGATTATAATTTTTGAGCAAACTAATCATGATTATCAGTTTAACTATTATCGTGCAGCACAAACACGCTTCTTCCTAAACGGAGGAGTCTCTTGGTTTCCATGTTCGGGAGACTCTATGGGCTCTGTGTGTTTGGAGAGGCAGATTAAAATTCCTGCGCTGACCCCTCTCCCCACTGCAAGGGTCAGCCCATTCACGGACACTGGGAACCGGGTCAACCAGGACAGAAGCAGATGCCCAGCAACAAACCAACACGCTCACTGCCGATCAGCCACGCACTTCACGTCCGAGGACTAGCATTATATTCCCATGCCAAAGTGCAAATGCTTACATGTTGTCGGGATTCAACTCACATTCACAATAAAACCCCTAGAATGAGTCGCTGCTTGATCTTTAAGCCGGTTGCACACTGTGCGATTTATAATAGTCCTTTACGATTGTTGTTTGTCAGACTGTACGAACATGATCATCGCTGTAAGCCATGTCACACTGTAAGATCTCAGTTATCATTAATGTCACACTGTAAGATAGATCTCAGTTATCATTAATGTCACACTGTAAGATCTCAGTTATCATTAATGTCACACTGTAAGATCTCAGTTATCATTAATGTCACACTGTAAGATCTCAGTTGTCATTAACGTCACACTGTAAGATCTCAGTTATCATTAATGTCACACTGTAAGATCTCAGTTGTCATTAACGTCACACTGTAAGATCTCAGTTGTCATTAACGTCACACTGTAAGATCTCAGTTATCATTAATGTCACACTGTAAGATAGATCTCAGTTATCATTAATGTCACACTGTAAGATCTCAGTTGTCATTAATGTCACACGCCTATCTCCACCAGCGGGCTGTTTGGACCGGCGGTTAAAGGTTTCGCCGAACGCTTCACTGAGGCCCAGAATGCTTCACAAGCTATGCGTCATTTCCTGCCAAAGCGCTCCAGCTCATCGCAGAGCAGACAGAGACCGCCACAGCCGCAGCGGGCTAGAACAGCTCCCACCGCCTCTCAGCCCGCGCCTCAGGCTGACGCTCGACGCCGCTCGCGCTCTCACAACCGCAAGCCGCCTTCTGAGCGACGGGGTCCTCGGCCCAAGATTGTGCTGAACCCTGAGCCTCGAAAGCCGTCCTAGCCACAGAAATGAGAAGAGAGAGTGCGTGTCTCGCAAAAGCCGGACCACTCTCTCTGCAAAAGCTCAAACATTACCCAGTCCCCTTACAGGTGGCTGGATATGTCCATACAGCAGTCAATGGGCCAGTCACAGAGCTCGCTCACCTGCAAACAAACGCCGTTTTTACGGCGACGCACAGAAAACACAAAAAGAGTCTTTTTCTGCCTGCGTCACTAAGGGTTCACATGTCCACAAAGTGTGCATTCCCAGATACTGTCAAAACAGTGCCAAATTCATTCCCAGCTCAGGCTGCGCTTCCCATGAATGTAGATCACGTGCCTACGGTCATGTACGCACCACTACACACAAGCACTGTTCACACAGTTATAAATTCATCCCCAGTAAAAGCAGGAAACATTATAAAAGTGACGCGTGTGCCTACCACTGTTTATGCACCCCCACTTATAAACACTGTCCTTACAGTGTCAAACACAACCTCAGCTCAGGCTGCGAGTTTTACAAACACAGCGCGCGCTGTTGTAATCACACACGCGCCCATTCACTCAGCTGCTCAGTGCGCGCCCGCGCCTCTGAGAGCTACGAGCTCAGGCGATTCGCTGGCCGGGTCCCTACGTCACAGCGGCCCGCCCCTAGCCTGTATTCAGCCCATATCTGTACACACAGCGGCATGGGAAAACATTCCAGATATGCTGAAATGGGTATTGAATATAGTAAAGCACGGATACTCGCTCCAGTTCGCTCGCAGACCACCACGTTTTACGACTGTGGTCGAGACGAAAGTGAGAAAGGAGTGTTCACATGTTCTACGCACCGAGGTGCGCAAACTAATAGAAAAGGGCGCTGTGGAAACTGTTTCCCCCTCTCTGAGCGGGACAGGTTTTTACAGCCGCTATTTTCTCGTCCCGAAAAAGGATGGCGGTCTCCGCCCCATCCTAGATCTCAGACACCTGAACAAAGCACTAATGATTCGCTCGTTCAGAATGTTAACAACCAAGCATATCCTCGCGCAAGTACGCCCAGGAGATTGGTTTCTCTCAGTGGATCTGAAAGATGCTTACTTTCACATTCCAATAGCGCCTCATCACAGGCCGTTTCTGAGATTCGCTTTCGAGGGACAGTCATACCAGTACACAGTACTTCCGTTCGGCCTGTCCCTGGCTCCCCGTACATTCACGAAATGTATGGATGCAGCACTTTCCCCCCTAAGACGAAGGGGAGTGCGAATACTGAATTATCTCGACGATTGGCTGGTTCTAGCACAATCAGAGAGTCAGTTAATAACACACAGATCTTGGATTATCAGCCATTTAGAATGCCTGGGTCTAAGAATCAATTTTGCAAAAAGCATACTATCTCCCAGCCAGAGGATTTCTTTCCTGGGAATAGTTCTAGACTCGATGCAAATGACAGCGCGTCTCTCATCAGAGCGCGCGCTCACCATCCGGCGCCTTGCAACATCATTCAGGGCGGGCGCGCGCGCCCCCGTCAAACGGTTTCAGAGGATGCTCGGTCTCATGGCCTCAGCATCGGCCGTACTCCAGCTAGGATTGTTGCATATGCGCCCTCTCCAACGCTGGCTCAAGAGCCGCGTCCCTACTCACGCGTGGCGTTCGGGCCACTTTTTAATCAGAGCGAACCACGGCTGTATAAAAGCCCTGACGCACTGGAAAGCCGCCGACTGGTACCAGTCAGGCGTGAGTCTGGGTGTGAACACAAGGAGAAAGATGATAACGACAGATGCCTCCAAAATAGGTTGGGGGGCCCTTTACGAGGGCAGGCCTGTCTCCGGCTTTTGGTCAAACCCGGAGAAGCGCCTACACATAAACTGTCTGGAAATGAAAGCGGTCGCTTTGGCTCTCAGAGCCCTGCTCCCACATCTAAAAAACGAACACGTCCTGGTCCGAACGGACAACATGACGGTAGTGTCGTACATAAATCGCCAGGGTGGACTCAGGTCGAGCTCCATGCATTCAATGGCCAGGAGACTCATTTTATGGTCCCAGCACAACTTGCGCTCGCTGAGAGCAGCGCATGTGCCAGGCGTCCTGAACCAGGGGGCAGACATGCTATCCAGAGACAAGATTCTCCCAGGAGAATGGGCTCTCAACCCGCTGACGATTCAGTGGTTATGGAAAACCTTTGGCAAAGCGGAGATCGACCTCTTCGCCTCCAAGGAGAACGCGCACTGCTCTCTTTTCTTCACGAAAAGCACGGACGCGCTCGCCCAGAGCTGGCCGAGCCGCCCCTTATATGCCTTTCCCCCGATCGCGATTTATCATTAAGATCTCAGTTATCATTAATGTCACACTGTAAGATCTCAGCTGTCATTAATGTCACACTGTAAGATCTCAGTTATCATTAATGTCACGTCACACTGTAAGATCTCAGTTGTCATTAATGTCACACTGTAAGATCTCAGTTATCATTAATGTCACACTGTAAGATCTCAGTTATCATTAACGTCACACTGTAAGATCTCAGTTATCATTAATGTCACACTGTAAGATCTCAGCTGTCATTAATGTCACACTGTAAGATCTCAGCTGTCATTAATGTCACACTGTAAGATCTCAGTTATCATTAATGTCACGTCACACTGTAAGATCTCAGTTATCATTAATGTCACACTGTAAGATCTCAGTTATCATTAATGTCACACTGTAAGATCTCAGTTATCATTAATGTCACACTGTAAGATCTCAGCTGTCATTAATGTCACACTGTAAGATCTCAGTTATCATTAATGTCACGTCACACTGTAAGATCTCAGTTGTCATTAATGTCACACTGTAAGATCTCAGTTATCATTAATGTCACACTGTAAGATCTCAGTTATCATTAACGTCACACTGTAAGATCTCAGTTATCATTCATGTCACACTGTAAGATCTCAGTTATCATTAATGTCACACTGTATATATCTCAGAGCTATACGCTCGCTAGGAACAGTTTTTCTTCGTGGAAGTTTTGCATTTGGTGAGCTAATAAAATATTAAAACTCAGTCGAATCAATATTTTGTGTACAGTTATTTAATTATGCCATCCAGTATCGTGGACTCGCTCTCTCTCGTTTCAAACAAACACTGCAGCCATTTTGTGAATATTGTTTTGTACACTGTTAGATTATGAAATACAAACAGGTACGATTTTAAAACAGTTTAATCTGAAATCAATATCTCTAATCTCCATAATTATTAATGTGTTGAAATGCTGTGTAATAAGTGATATGACTGTATACCGTATCTCTTAAATGTCCGTCTAGTTTGATCTCGCCGCTGAAACTGCTCTCTCCGCAGAAGCTTTGCGTTTAAAGAGCTAATAAAATATTTCAACTCAGATCAATATTTCGTGTCTAATTATTTACTGATGTGTTAAGTGTCCGTGTAATAAGCGGGATAATGTACATCCAGCCTCTGCTTGGCGTCGGGGTCCTCATCATGTCGGAGGTTATTTAGAGAGAACCACCGGCTGGATGTACATTATCGCTTACATAACACGTTCGGTAACAGTGAGCTGCGTTACACGCGGGACTGAAATAGTGGTTACAAAGAAATCTCTAATGTTAATTTTGGTCACGGCTTGTCTTGAAAATGAAGAGGATTTGACGGTGGTCGCAGGAGAATCACTGCAGGACTGAGAGGAAAATCTTCTGACACCAGCAGAAATTCGTCAAAGATAAATTTTTATCGCAGCGGCCATTAATCGGCTGTCGGTGAACATGTCAAACTAACGATCAAAGACTACAGATTTTAGCCTAAGATCAGAGGAATCTTTTAGGATTTGCTAAATTTGTCTCAGACGGCCAAAATCGCACAGTGTGCACCGGCTTTAGAAAGATACGAGTGCAGAGCCATAATGAAATAGAGTCCAAATTGTATTAATCAATGAATCCATCAAACCCCAGATCAAAATGTCCACAGACACTAAGATAAATCCCATCTGTGCTCATTGTCTGGGTCTGAAGAGAGAGGATATGGTTGAGTGGAAGCCAGAAATGTGTGACCCACTTCATGCCAAATGAAATAAACCATCAACGTGACCTTTATAGATCAAATTTGCTTCATATGACCAACAACAGGATGAACATCTCGGCTGAATTGGAGCACACAAACAGATATTGAGTGATTTCCCCCTGGAGTACAGTAAAGTGGGTGAAGGACTGCAGCAGCTGTACAGTAAAGATGATGAGTGCCAGCAGGGCCCGGAAATGCTTTGTCTAAAGTTCAATGTCAATGTCAGCGTTTGGCTTCGAGGGAAACCCAATATGCCAGTGCACACATGCATACATTACCAGTGTGTGTGTGTGTGTGTGGATGCTGAACGTTGCTGGAATAGCGACTGCTCACTGAGGCATGCTCAGTAACGCTTTGGAGGGTTTATAGGAGGATTAGTGCTCTTTGCTTTTCACTCGCTCTTGTTTTCTCTCCATGTACTCCGGTCCATCTCTTATTTCAATCTACTGCTCATTTACCACCACTGATCCGCAGTCGCTCTGCACTTCCTTAATTGGATAGGATGGGATTTCACCTCAATATTTAACAGCATGTCGTGATGCTGGCTGTGTTACTGATTAAGTTACAGCACAAGCCTGCAAAATCAATATAATGCAGTGACTAATTTAGAGATTCTTGTGTTTTAAACATGCATCCCATGTTTGAATATACAAGTGCACCAGATATTTGAGAGCTACAAATCTGTTGTATGTAAAAGAGCAGCTTGGATATTCTGCATCATCTTTTGCATTCAATAGAAGAAAGAAAATCATACGGGTTTGGAATAACTAGAGAGAGAGTCTATATTAATATTGGCAAACTAAATGTTTGTGAAATGTAGAGTGTACTGACACATGATTTCAAGATTTATTTTACATTGACTGTAGATTAAATCTCTGAATCAAATCAAAAATTCAAAATATAGCATGCCAGTTTTTCCAGTTTAAGAAAAAAAAAAATCTAAATTATGTAAACTATACAGGAAAACCCTCTCACTTGGTACATTATTATAATTTTAAAGGGTAAAATGAACAACACAGCCTAAACAATTAAATACAATTGCTATTTATATTTAGATACAATAATAAACACTCAGATAAAAACGAGTTGTACACAAACTTTTAAATGGCACAATTGCTGAGACTTTGCTTTTTATCAGAAGTAATTACAAAATTGGATGGTCTAAAACTAATGTTTAGAAATTTTATTCATGCATCAAATGAAAACCGCATAGACTAAAAGATCAATCTTGTGATTTAAGAATCATTTTGATTAAAAGTGTGTCCTGTATATTTTCAACCCAGCTTTTAGTGATAGGCAGGAAAATGAATAAATGTGATGTTTTAAACTAAAGGTCCTTAAACACCAAGTCTGAAATTCTCGTCCGAAATTTTCGCACAATAAAAAATACATACGACCTCACGTTGTCAATCACGTTTACACACTGGAGTGCCTCCGAAACTTTCGTGCATCATGACAAAATTCGGATCAGGTTTGATTTTCTGCGTTTTTCAAAAAGTATTTTGAGAGGTGTTTTGACGAATACGAAAAAACGAATACGAAA
Source organism: Gila robusta (assembly GCA_030770095.1). NCBI lineage: Eukaryota > Metazoa > Chordata > Actinopteri > Cypriniformes > Leuciscidae > Gila > Gila robusta. The sequence goes on from JAVALU010001811.1 coordinate 44,485, forward strand.
GTTTCGGACTCAGTGTGCAAGGACCTTAAGACTTAAGACACTCACTATTCCAGAACGAGCACCATCTCGCTGGCCATCTCGTAGACTTCGTGCAGATTGACGACGCGAGGACAGGCTCCCGCGAGCTCCAGGACGGCGATCTCGTGAATGATCTCGGTTCTGCAGTCTTGGCCCTTCCTCCTCTTCCTCATGTACTTCGCTGCAAACTCTTTACCTGTGCTTTTCTCCACACACTTCCTCACCACAGCAAATTTGCCTCTGAGAGCGAGAGAAAACAAGAGGAAGAATGTTAGTTAGCAGTTAGAGGATCTCATGGGGTTATTATCGGTACTAAAACTATTAAAGGGGACCAAGTCAAGTTTTCAAAGTCTCTACTAGAACAGAATTTAATGCTTGATGTAAAAAAATAAATTAAAAAAAACTTTCTCCATATTTGTCATTGTTGAAGCTCCTCTCTTCCCAGTTTGTCAGTAAAGCTTTTCCCGAAAGCATCGTTAGCCAACTGTGGTCGCAAGTTCCGCCGTTATCAGCAGTTCAACGAGTCGGTTTCCCGAAACCATCGTTCCAACGAACATTCGCAAACAGCATCGCAAAGGTGTGTGTTTGTAACGACAGATCTCGACCTGTGATTAGAAGAAGAGTTTCTAGTTTTCATGACATGTGGACTCAATAAATCATTATCTTGAGCCAAATAAGCAAGTTGACATTCAGTGCAATCTGTCTTTTATTTCGAATACATACAAATGTCATTTACGTCTTTTAGTTTGTCAAGAGATTTAAAGCACCGTTTTTGAAGAGTGCGCATGTGTGAACGTGCTCTAGTGTGTAAGAACGAGCCAATGATTGAATCTGGAAATAAAGCAACAAAACTGAGAAAAATTTATTATTCTTCAGATGCTGTGTCCGTAATTTATAGCGAAACATCTCGCATTAATTCGATCTCAAATGGATTCATTAAAAGTAGTTATTACTCCAATAACTGCGTGACATCATTAACCAACGTGGTTGAACGACCGATATGCGACAATGTGAATTTGGGAAACAGTCAAGACTAGACAGTTGATTTCTTTAACGATGAATCGTACTATAGTAGATAAGCAGCGAGTGACGTCGCTATACGGGAAACACACCCCTGTTTACTTCCTGTCTCTATGAAGCCCCTCCTTCTGAAAAGCACACTTTGCTCTGATTGGTCGGCTGGAGCAGTGTGTTGTGATTGGTCGAGCGCTTCGAGTGTGTTTGGGAAATGTCCCGCCTCTTTCCATAACTACCAGTTTAACACACTACTAACTAACTCAACCAGGCCCCGCCCCTTTATTCTGCGCATCAATTATTTAAATGAGGAATATTGTGATTTTTTGCCAATTTGCTAATTAAAAAAAAAAAAAAAGAGAAGCTGAACGCAACATGCTTTTACACCACCAATCTGACATACTTGTAGAGCTCACATTTCCATGCATCCCATTAAACGGTCACATACACACACAAAACAACTTTGTTCAGGGCCTCTTTTCATTTGATTCAGTGAAAGCCTGAAGCTGGAGGGTTTGCGGGCAGTGAAAGGGTTTAGCAGGGGAGGGGGTGTATATCTAAAGATGGCACACTTGTTATCACCACGGTTCAACGTGCCTTTGTCCCCCGGCATATTTGCGGGATGAAATCATCCCAAAGCCCGGACTGTCCCTCTGTGTCCCACTTTTAGCACTGAACTTGAAGATGCAGGGGCAGACGATGAGGAAAAATAACACGCCGACAGACAAGGGAACATGTCGCCGAGAGGATTCTTGAGAGAAGTGTTGTATTGTGAGTTTGAGACAGAGTTTGAGCTCGGGGAGCTGAGATTCGGGCCACACTGGCAGTCTGTCTCGCTGGAAATGTGTGTTATTTCTGTACAGGTTTCCAAAAATATTCATACCAGCCTTTACAGCCCAACACACATCCCTCATTATGTGGACAAACAGGCCCTAAAACCCACGTTATTGGTCCAGTCAGAAGTTGACATGACAAACTATCCAAATATAACAGTCAAAAGCCAGACGAAAAAGTGATTTAATTGATGTTTGATCCAATTCCATTAGTCAGAGGAAGACATGAGTGATTATTTACACTCAATTCCCAAAATTTTTTTTTTTAACAATCCAGCATTGTGCATTGAGATCAGAATGTCAAATTTAATACTACTTATAATAATGATTATGATGATAATAATAATAATAGTAGCCATTGATATTATTACTACTACTACAACAATAATAGCAAATATAATTTGACAAATATTATTAATATTAATAATAATAATATGTTTTTTAGTTGTTTTAGGATTGAAATGAGTTTTCGGTTCCCATTGTTCCTGTGTTTTACTTCCAATGTTTGTCTTGTTTCCTTCGTTCCTGGTTCGTTTCCATAGTGTTTCGACCTCTAGGAGTCAGCCGTAACAGGAAAAGGAAGAATCTCAATACCAGAGAAATGCCAAATAATAACAGTTTTACTTTCTTCAACAAGGGTTTAGAGGCAGAGGCAGACAAGACCAAAATAACACACAGAACAATATTAGGGCTGTGCGATACGGACAAAAAAAATCTATCACGATTTCTTGATTTTTTTTTCGATTTCGATTTTAATCACGATTTTGACACAAACAGACATGCTTTACAGTTTTAATGCATTCTGTGTGGATTTGAAACATATTTCCAAAGGAAACCAATTAGAGCTTTATCGTGTAGCACTACATCTGGTAAAACGTTACACATTGCTCTTTGTATTGTTGTAAAATACATTCATGAAAAACAAGATAACAAAAATCAAAAAGATCAATTATTTTATATATAGTCTACTATAAAATTAAGACATATATTAAGTACAGCACAGCTGTTTAATGAGGCAACAACATATGATAGATAGGACAGAACAAAAAAGGCTATTAATAATCTTTCATTGTGCAAAAGTATTATGATATGATTATGAAAGACTCCAATACAGTGCGGCACAAAGCGCTTATGCGCATCCCGAGCGCAGAATGATGCGCTTGAAGCAACACACAGTCACAGCGCGCAGATCTTCGAGTCCGCATTGAAAAATTCAAAGCACAAAGGAAAGACATATCGATGCATAGTGTATTATACAGTATCTATCTATGCAATAGTTTATTGAGACTTTTCTTTTAACAGTTTTAAATTTCAGTTAACGTTACTGTGCGCGTAAAGAACAATTATAGACAGTGCTCTCCAGTGTTGTGATCTAACAGACACACGGTAGAAACGAACATGATTAAGGTACAGTCCAGCAAGATAGTCATTTAATGCGAAACCATAGAGCTTTATCTACAGATCAAGTATAATAATATTAACACTGAATCATCTTGGAGAGAGTTTCATCGTTGACTGTCGTAACCGAACCGAACTGTAAACCAATCAGGTAATGGTATTCCCTTACCTTCCCAGAGAAAGAAACTGGTGAGGCAAGCCCCTTTGCGCTAATATTTCCATGCACTCGCGCTCCCTTCTGGCACGCGCACCTGTTCTTAGTTCACTGAATCTCTGGTACCCGCTCCGGTGTGTTCTGTTCTCGCGCTCAATTTAGGCGCGCTGCATTCTGATTGTTTCGGATAGCATACTGGGAGGTTGGAGCCGGGAGCGCGGAAAAAAATCGTGCTATGAAGCGGTTTAGAAATCGCGCATGCTCAAATCGCGATTTTATTACGATTTCGATTAATCGCACAGCCCTAAACAATATGCTTTCAATTTCTACATTTTCTAAAAATAAAATAAAGAAAACAAAATACAATTTAAACTTGCCTATCACCCTAAACCAAAAACACAGCGTGAAAAGATAGATATACAAAATAAAATGGCGTCAAACCCCCTACATCCCTTACTTTAACAAAAACTATATACCAGGGTATTTACACAAGTAGCAAACACAATGCAAAATCAGAATCTAAATCTCAAATAAACACACACATTCTCTCTGGTACGACACTCTAGGCTAGACAAAACGATGGCAATACGAAGCAATGGTAAAGAGGTACACAATCACACAACTGTCTTTTTTTACAATTTATAAGCAGAAGCACAAATAAATACAATAAAATAAAAATATGAATGAAATACAGATTGCTTTAAGGTTTTCGGGTAGGTCTAACAGTATTCAGGTACAGGAATACTACAGAAATTGAAAACATTTCATGTGTCATTGTATAAATGAATTACAGACTAATTCTTCTCGCTATCTTTTGTTGTTTAACATTAATGACAGACATAAGCAGATTTATTAGGCTGCTGTCACTTTAAGAGCTAATGTACGGATTCAATATACTGATACACATATGGTTTTTCCTCAATGGTTTACATTCACGTCAAGACATCACCGACTGTGTTTATGTGAGTACTTGCCAATTTTGTACAATTATGACCGTTTACGTGCAATAATACGTGAAAAAGCACTAAAGTTTGGTACTCACGAGCTGTTTGAGAGGCGGCTTTATGTGTGTCTGGGTATGAGTGCATAGACATCAGTTTCTCAGAGCGCACGCAAGTACTACTGAATGCTTTAAAATCGCTTGAATGTTTAAATTGACAAGTCGTGCATATGATAAACTTTCTTAACGATGCAACACTGGCCCGATTAGGCAAGTGAAAATTCTGTGCAGAAACACGAGCAAAAGTCTTGTATCGCAGCGTGCGGCTCGCTTGTACAGACGATGTGGTGATGTGAAGCCAAGAGCACATTTTAAAAGAGAGAAAAGATTGTCTCAAAGTTTTCAAATTACTGATTTGATCTGATAATCTGTGTGGATTAATTTGCACGTTCAACCAATGAATGAGTAAAGTTATGTGCAACACCCGGAATCCTGCGCAGGAATTCGAACCATTGATTATAAATAAATATTTAAATTACAATTTAAATAAATATTTAAATAGCAAATTCCTAAATTCTATCTATCTATCTATAAATTACAGTAACGTCTGTCTGTCTGTGTGTCTGTCATTCGCATATCTCTCAAACTATTAGTCCGATGGATTTCAAACTTGACGGGTGTCTTGCTACGGGCACGAGTAAGTGCAGTGCCGAGTTTGACGTTGATTGGATTATAAATGCAAAAGTAAAAGAAGCACTTAGAAGGTTGTGGTTTAAAAATAAACATTCTGACATACACTCTGTCAGCTAAACATTAAGTCAGCTACACTGTTTACTTCTGAATATTATATTTTATTCACGGTCATCATTTGTAGTAGCCTAATCACAAATTGTTTGCTCAAGCGTAGCGTTTTCTCTGAGTTCACTGTGTCGCTGCTCCCTGAATCGTGTAGTTCAATTTACAATTCATATGTATTGTATGTCATTATGTCAGTATCAGTATTTGCTTTCTACCATGCACAAATAAAAATGTCAATGAACTTTTGCTGTTTAATTGTAACAAAGAGCACTCAAACACACCAAACCAACAATTACTAAAAACACACAAAAACTGATTTTGCACGGGCACTTTGCACTAGTTTACTTAAATTATGATAATTTAAATGTCATGTTTGACAAATAAACTGGAAGGTGACTGATGAAAAAAAGCCACTAGACAAATCCTTAAAACAGATTCAGGATTGATTTAAAACGCAGCAAGTGAAGTCTCAGAAGCATAGTTAACAATGCCCATGTGAAACGCTGGTCAGACACGAGGCTTGGCGCCTCGTTTAGAAACACAGCGAAGAGAAGCGCCGGGGAAGATTTAGCACGGCTGAACTGTGGAGGAAATTCCTGTTAAACGTCCCGAATCCCACCGTGATGTCCTGAACTGGCCTTCTCCGTCCATCTGCTCCCGGACCACATACACCCCCGCTGATGATCCAAGCAATTTACAGCGTTATTCATAATCGCTCGCTTCTCAGGGCAACAATGACTGATGTGCCTCGTAAGAGATGCATGTGGGAGTCTGTGAAAATGGCTTGTTTTCAAGTCTCTTGAGGTTAAAACTATATGGGGCCCTATTTTAAGGATCTAAGCACATGGTCTAAAGCGCACGGCGCAAGGGTCACTTATGGCGTGTCCGAATCTACGTTTGCTAGTTTAACGACGGGAAAAATGGTCAGCGCTCCCGGTGCATGATCTAAAAAGGTTGTCTCTATTCTCTTAATGAGTAATGGGTGTGTTTTATCTATTCTCTTAATGAGTAATGGGTGTGTTTTATCTATTCTCTTAATGAGTAATGGGTGTGTTTTATCTATTCTCTTAATGAGTAATGGGTGTGTTTTATCTATTCTCTTAATGAGTAATGGGTGTGTTTTGGGCATAACGTGCAATAAACCAATCAGAGTCTCGTCTCCCATTCCCTTTAAATGACAGTTGCGCTCACACCATGGCGGATTCGCTATTTACATTGAGGAATTTGCAAGCGGAAAAAACTGAACGCTTCTCTAGCGAGGAAACGGATCTGCTCATGCGCGAGGTTAAAGCTGTGTGTGTGTGTGTGTGAGAGGTTAAAGCGCAAGCAGACCATCTACGGGACAAGCCGAATTCCACCGTATCTTTACGTTCACAATAATAATCGTTTGCATTGTAATCCTTTTATTTTTAATATTTGGCATGCTTGTGTGCTGCTGTGTGTAATAAGCAGACTGTTACGCGTGTTGTGGACCCGCCTATAGGCACACATTACTAACGCACTCTTTAAAATAATAAAACAAATATTGCGCCATTGACTTTAGAGCAGGTTTCAGTTAGTCAATGGCTCAGTCTAGATCAGTTCCTCAAAATAGCAACGCGCCTGAACACACATCGTTCTCAGACCAGCAGCCCATGGCCGCAAATGCATTTGTTAATTCAACAATGTGTCGCAGAATGTGAAAATGAAAGCTGCGTCGGGCTGAAACTAGCAAACACACACTTAAGTGGCGCCTGGCGCTGTATTGCACCGGGTGTGTGATAGGGCACATGATGTTTGCCTAGGACAGACATTCCACATGCATTCCTGCACGTTCTTCACTGTGACCGACACTGGAGAAATGCAAGATCAACAGAACATCTGCTGGAAGTGAAATCAGGAGGAACTAGCTCATCTGCTAAAGGCATCTTGGATGCAGGATCTGATAGCAAACATGAATCCCCGCAGGAATGTGGAACCGGACCGAAGACGACTTCATGCATTCTTTGTGAAAACATGTGCAACATTCAGTCACACTCAATTGTCTGAAACAAAGCAACTCATTAAAAAACCTCAATGGACAGATGAAAAAAAAACTACACAGGCAATGTGTATTGTTCTTATGTTTTAATTGGGTTGCTGAACCAAAATGGTTGGACTGACCAAGCTCATGTGAGAGTCATGGGTTCAGAAAGGGTTTCAGCCATCAAAGGAAGTTTTCCTTTATTTTCCATCCCCATTCTGTCCAGAACTCCTGAGATTTACTACACACAGATGGGATTGCCTTCCTCCTTTCTTCAAAAAAATGTGGTGATTAATGGGGTAAGTAGAAGAAAAATGTCCTTGTTCTGGGCTGTCCCAATAAAATCTGGGTGTTAAGTTAAGCATCGCTGTAACGGGTTTCTTCAAGACAGGGAGACCCGTTCTTCGCCTCAGAACTGGATGTCATTTGGGTCATATGATATGCAACCAAAACCATCTAAAATGAATGAAATCATTCCGATTGATGTGGTTACATGCTACTTTTTTATTCCGACTGGGTTACTAATATGCATGCAGAAAGTGTTTTTCTGTTTTAAAATGTTTTTGCAAATTACCTTGTTTTTCAGCAAACTCTGGGAAATCTGATTCAATGCAATATCTTATACGGTATGTCACGCATCCCTACATTATAAGTCATTTGCCTAACTAATAGGTAGATGGTATGCATGACTACTAATAATAAAACTAAAAATATGACCTTGCATCTGGAGTACTTTAAGTCTTCAAACAAAGACTGCAACTATACATGACAGTAAGACATTGTTGAAGATTGATCCACAAGACTCAGAATCCAGCATTCATTAAAATCCCAACAGTGTCGTAATCACTCTGATTGAGAACGATTCAGAAACACTAAGTTTCTTCCGCTCCTTTGAAAACCTAATAGGCTTTTGCTGCCCTTGACTGCATGGCTTTGGCATACCTCCATTACCATGGTGTGGCGTTAATCTGACCGGCTTCTTACAAACACGAATGCCACGGGCGAATGTGATAAAGAAACTCTAAGCTCCTCACATAATACCTGGCACCCCAGAGGCCTCCGGTCGCCCATCGCAGCTTTGGAGAGTCTCTCGTTCCCCGCTGCTGCTTTGAGGAGAAAGGCTTTGAATACTTCGGTTTCTGAGAGCTTCGACGGATGTCGCACGAGACTGTAACTAATCGTGACAACAGCTCACAACGTGAGCGGATCATTTACAAATGAAATTTTAACAGTGAGCAATTTTCAGGTCGCACTCTCGCCATGATGTGGTGCAGATGTTGTGTTAAATATGTGTGCGGGACGAGGGTTGACGGCAGGGTCACGGTTTATGTGAAATAGCACATATCAAGAGCAGATGGTCTGTCTGAGAGAGAATAGGGTTTATATGGTCAGCAGTCGGCCAACTTGCAAGTTAGAAAGTTATGGAGAAACTGTGAACATTACTCATACTTGGGCCAAAAAAGAGGGTTTAAATGCATTTATGCTTTCGACCATATAAAACCAGACATTGAGTTCAAGATAAAGACTAGTTGTATCAGGATATGCATTCCAGTTCTGAGTGCACTCGATGTCAATCACATTCACAGAGCCCGTTTGTCAAGCATTACAGTATTTTAACTTTAAATCACATTGGGACGATGTCATCGAGTCATACAAATTCTTACAGCAAACCCATTGTCTATTTGGACAATGTGTAAAAATGACAAGGATGGCAATAGTGCAAGAGAATACTGACTATGGAGGAACAATTCAACAAAATGCCATCAGTTTTTCTATAGCCCCAATTCAGAAAATACACAAAAAGTTCAACTATATGCATTTACAGAGTCACCAAGAAAAGACAAACTTCAAGTCTTCTTAAGATACAAATCACCATTTTCCAGTTATAAGAGGGCAGAAGACACAAAGACACACCATGAAGACCATCTGGACTTACATATGAATAAGATTTCAGATTAACATTTGCAAAGAAAGAGACACAATAACTAGCTATTTGAAGTCAGCATGAAATGGAAGTTGTGCTAGTCTTTTTTTCCCATATCTGAATGAAGTGCTTCTGGAACAAGAACAAATGTGGGCGGGGCTTGATTGTGTCTGTGAGGAACTGATTGGATGGTTGTGGTTTGCTATTGGCTGATTTCATGTGAGTGACAGGTTATAGCCCCGCCCACATCATCAGAGAAGAGATGCTGCACGAGGAACTTATTCTGATTCAAGATTACCAGGAACATGAATTTAAAATAAAATTATTTAAAATAATGATCTGCACAGATAAATTGTTTATAATAAATATTGCAATATTCCAAAAAATAAGTATGGTTAACTTTGATTACATGGCGACTTTAAGGGTAATATGACTTTGAACTTGGATATTTTGTATAATCTGTAGAGGAAGAGCACAACATGGGCAATCTGAGTTAAATACCTTAATCCTCTTGAGTCTCTGAGCTTTTGTTTACTAGACCGTGACATCACTGATTCAGAATGAAAGTAAATCAACAACACTTCCTCTACAGAACCTTATTTTGTTCACTTTCTGCAAATACTGAAAGGGTTTTGAGTTGGTTCTAGTAAAGAGTATAACCAAGTGTGAAGTTAACAACCCTAAAAGAGTAGTTCACACTCAACAAATAGTCTTCAGAATAAAATTATTTTATTTTCTATGCAGATTCACTCCTCCTCAAAATCAACAATCATTCTAGAATGATTATTCAATTCATTCAAAGCTATTTAAATGATCAGATGAAAATCCCTGCATTATTTAAAGGGGGACCTATTATGCCTTTTTTTTTAAACTCTTGCTGTTGTGTTTAGTCTCTACTAGAACAGGTTTTCCTGCTTGAATGTTGATTATTTTCCTCATATTCTCCATTGTTGCGGCTCCTCTCTTCCCAGTCTGTCAGTAACGCTCTGTTTACTTCCTGTCTCTATGAAGCCCCTCCTCCTGAAAAGCACACTGTGCTCTGATTGGTCGGCTGGAGCAGTGTGTTGTGATTGGGTATTAGGTGCCCTTCAGTATGTAAAGTATTACAGTGCTGTTTTTTCTTCTAATATAGTGCAGCCCTAGTCTCTGCATAGTGTTTGCATTTCCATAGAGTTGATCTCTTGAAACTGTCGCATCTCCATTGGTCTCTGACGCAAGTTACAACTCGTATTAAAAATGCATGGCTTCTGGTTGCTTTATTTCTATAAATCACAGTCATCAGCAACATCACTTCTCATCATAAGGGATATTTTGGTAAGTTTAGGATGGACTGTGCAGTGGAAGACATTATAGCTCCATTAATGACGTCTCGGCTTCATACTTTACAGTCGTCAAAGGTGGCAGCGAATGGAAGACAAATAATGCCAAATGTTTCTGAAACAAGAAAGCCTCTTGAATTGCACTACTTGAAAAAAATATGCATTGCATAAACCATGCTTCCATTTGAATGCATTGTATATTTAGGGCTTGCATTTTTATGGGCTGAAATTCAGCATGGTTGAATATTTAAGCTGTGAATATTTCAATTCAAAACATTTCCAACACATTTTCATCATTAAAAATTCAATAATCCATATTCCCCTTTCATATTTCACTTCCAAAATATTCAAACTGTTTAAAAATACAACCTATAATATTCAACAGGCAATTTTCGGTCCATTTTATTTCGCTTTGCAAATTCGCTTCCACAAATTCAGTGGTTCAAATTCGACAGTAAATTCAACATTGACATCCAGGATCTGCAGGAAAAGCAGTAGATTACCGAGCATAATCTCCATCTGCTGTTAGTCATCCTCACCAGCAGGGGGTGCAAGTGCGTGTTGACGAAGACCGATTTATAGATTATCATGACAGAATATGCTAATCAATGACTAGAAGATAAAACTTCCCATACACACATAGGGACATCAGTCTTATTTTACATCTTGTGAAAGGGCATTATAGGACCCCTTTAAACAGCAACGGGCATCTAGAGAGACGCAGGTAATTAGCATCAGCAGCCACTCGTACAGAAGCAAAAGCTCTTAAAGACAGGGAACAGAAACAACACAAGTCCCATCAGCACACACACACGTTCACAGGGTGGAAAGCCGAGGCCTGTTTGTTCTGTGTCTGAGACATGGAGGAATAATGAACTCTGACATGTGACCCGGAGCAGGGACAGATATTTTCTTAAGGTCTAAGGAACGAGCATTACCTCATCTGAAAGCCTTTACGCTGTTTTTTCGGACCTGACTAGGCCCTTTCAGCACCTCGCTTTTGTTAAACAGTGGTAATTATGCAGAAAACAGATCTGGTTTGCTTGCCATGCCTTAGTGCAGACAAACAACTTACGTGTTCTGACAAACCCTATAACCCCAGTCTGGGCTGTAGTTCAAACATTACATGGAATAAAGACCCATTCACACCAAGGATGATAACTATAACGATAACGACACAGAGAAATGAAATCGTAGGAATCACTTTCAGACCGATTTTTTTTCCCAGCTGATTAACGATAAAAACATTGACAGCCAATCAGAATCCACCCTTGTTGCCAAGTAAGGCTGTGCAACCATTAATCGAATCCAAAATAAAAGTTTGTGTACTGTGCATAATTATTTTGTATAAATATATAAATATTAATAAATATATATAAATACACACATACATGCATGTATACATTTAAGAAATATTTGTATGTATACTGTATATATATTTATATTATATTATAAATATATACATTTTTCTTAAATATACACATGCATATGTGTGTATTTATATAAACAAAATAATTATACACAGTACACACACATATATTATGTAAACAGAAACTTTTATTGTGGATGTGATTAATCGTTGCCCAGCACTACGTAACGATAACGGCACAGAGAAATGAAATGATTCCATAACGATTTTTTTATTCCAGCTGATGAACAATAAAAACATTGACAGCCAATCAGAATCCACCCTTGTTGCCAAGCGGTCGCCACGATTCTACGTAAACCTATGGGAGTTTCCGTTATGTTTTGATTTAGAATTATGATTTCCAGGCATTCGTACACGTACGTCCGTTGGCAGATTATTTGCATGGGCGTTTGTACGCAAACCCACTTAATTGACTTCCTTAGGAAAGCAATAGCACAATTTGGCATATCATTCATGTCAAAGTTGCATACTTTAGGGCTTTGTTCTCAAAAGTTGGCAAAATATAGTTGGTATACAGACAGTCGTGGGACAGGAAATTTACACTGGCACTCAGATCATCATCATCATCGCCTCTTTCTGACACTCAAGCACTGTAAGGGCTTCAATAACAAACTTGGCTTTCACATGACACTGTTTCCATGGAGCAGATGTTGCCTTTTAGACCCATACAACATGAATGGCACGGCAATGATGTCATGGTATCCCACTCGGCTGTTAGAGCCGGGATTCTCTGGGAAAGAGAGCAGAAAAGACTGGGAAACACAAAGGGGAAAAAATATATAAATCACATTGCACAGATCCGCCAATCAAGCGGCAGAAGTCGCCCAGAAACCCCTGAGATTTCTGAAAGAAGGGTGAGAGATTCTCAGCTGATGACATGCTGCTTAAGACAACAGTGAGACTGTGGTGTCATCCATTTGTACACAGCAAACACATCCCTCACAAATGTACGACCTTAATTAAAAGATAACAAGGATTCGCAGAGCTCAACACTAAAGCTGAACTGTGGAAGATCGAACAAACAATAATTGTATGCCTTCAAAGTCTTTTAAAGGGGTCCTATAATGTCTTTTTCACAAGATGTAAAATAAGTCTCTGATGGCCCCACAGTGTGTATGTGATGTTTTAGCTCAAAATACCCACAGATCATTTTTTATAGCATGCTAAAATTGTCACTTTTTGAGGTTGAGCAAAAACGCGCCATTTATGTGTCTGTCCCTTTAAATGCAAATGAGCTGCTGCTCCCGCCACAGGGGGCGGAGCTTCAAGAGCTTGAGTGTGTGTGTGTGTGTGTGTGTGTGTGTGTGTCTGTATGTGTGTTAGCAGCTCCGATTACCTCACACACACACGCAATGAAAATTTCAAAAACTTTTAGCCTTATGTTCAAACCGGAGTCGGACAAAGATGGAGAGATTCTAGAAGAAGTGACAACATGTAAAAGCAACAGGACATTTCTGAATGGTTAGTTGATGAATTTATGCAGCTGATGTGGAGTTAACTATCTTACAGTCATTGATTAGCATATTCTGTCATGATAATCTATAAATCGTGTTCCGGGGGCGGGGTTTATGTACATTTTAGGGTTTGTGATGTCACTAACCCGTGAAGAAGTTCATTGTAGTTCTTAACAGCCATTTGTGGTACACTCAAAAAATGAAATATGACTGTTGTTGATCCAAAGAATGTAACTATGTTCAAATTAAATAATGCTCTTATGTTTGTGCATTAAAACTAAAACAGCTGTGATGACAGAATTAGAAAAAGTAGTTTCTCAAATTTACACAACTCACTTAAGTTAAATGAACGGCAATTAAGTTAAATATTGCAGTTGTGTTACTTCTGCAGTACCGCACTTTGGTCAACAGGTGGAGCTATATATGCGCATGCGCAAATATTTCCGTTCTCCATTTGTGGGAATCAAATCATGCTCAAACGGAGGATGCAATCAACATTTTGTATTAGGGCTGGGCGATATGGCCTAAAAAAAAATCCCCGATTTTTTCACAAAAAATCCGATTTACGATTTAAATCGATTTTTTTCTCTCCCTACTTAAAATCAATCTGCAGATGACAAAGAAATTGTTCAAAACAAGTTTTAACTTTATTTTGTTTTAATATTCCCTTCTGGGATTTGATCTCGATTAAAGTGCAATCAGAAACAACAAGCCAAAAAGACAAGAGGACAGGCCCTGTCTTTGAAAACAATGAAAATGTAACATAAAATAAAATGGGTGGATTGGGATTGGGGGAAGTGTAAAAAAAAACAAAAAACTTGCATCACAATAAGTGTATTGTGATTGTCAAATTATTTGGTAACTAAACATAATTTTATTAAGTTTACTGGTATGCTACTGTTTTTATTATTGCTTAACACAAATTTCACAATTTCAATTCAATTCTTGTGATTTGATTCTGATCTTGATTCAATATATTAATATATTCATGTTGTTTGTGTATCTCTATCATGGCAAGCGCTGAGCCCGGTCAGAACTACGGGACCGTCGGCGGTTGTTAAAGAGAAAACCGATTTTCATTTAAAAAAAATCGGCGTAAACTACACATTCGAGTTAATCGATAAAATCGATTTATCGCCCAGCCCTATTTTGTATTTATCTGGAAAAACAAGTGAGTTATTTTACTTCCCATCCTTCAATATTGAGGCTGTCAGTAAATTAGAATAGTCAATCGTATTCATTGAATAAACTCATAATGAAACTGGATTATTTGTTTTGGTTGAATGTAAAAATATTAATTTTAGGATAATTGAACTTAATTAACTTTAAGGTAAAGTCTTAATTTTGTCCAAAACAATTTTCAACTAAACGGCATTGGATTAACCTTATGTAATTAACTTAAGTTTATTGAAATAAATAATGTTACATAAATCCAACGTAACCCAGTTATGTGGAACCTGTTGACAAAGTTATTTAAAGCCAACATATAATTTTTTTGAGTGTAGTCCTTAAAGCGATTTCTGTAAAAGAAAATATCTCCCTTTGCTTTGAACTCTGAGTGTTGTAACTTTGCAGATGTTGTTTATGATCAAACAGCAACATTACACACTAACTAAAGTTAAAAAAGTGGAATCATAATCAAGTACCCCTTTAACTTAGTGTTCTGGAAAATCACAGTTGCACAGCTTTTATATTAAATCAATGCATACCGTAAGTGGCATGCATTTCAGTTAATTAAGGGGTTTAAAATTACATCTTTTTAACACCAGCAAATTGTAAATGGCTCACTGCCATTAACGAGTCTGTGACACGTCATTAAGAAACTTGGCACGTTCAATGTCGCCCAAATGTTTGAAAAATTACACTTCTTATTTTACATGGAACTCTTCCCATCAAATATCTCAGGCCGAATCTGCAGAATGGGTTTCCTTACAGACGTTTGTTGATCTAAAGCGCTTGGCCGACGACCACGGTCGATGGAGGAGGACTGGTTCTGATCCGACACGACTGGGTGTTCCCGAAGTGCAGTGGAGGAGGACTGGTTCTGATCCGACACGTCTGGGTGTTCCCGAAGCTCAGTGGAGGAGGACTGGTTCTGATCCGACACGTCTGGGTGTTCCCGAAGCATAGTGGAGGAGGACTGGTTCTGATCCGACACGACTGGGTGTTCCCGAAGCGCAGTGGCGGAGGACTGGTTCTGATCCGACACGACTGGGTGTTCCCGAAGCGCAGTGGCAGAGGACTGGTTCTGATCCGACACGACTGGGTGTTCCCGAAGCGCAGTGGAGGAGGACTGGTTCTGATCCGACACGTCTGGGTGTTCCCGAAGCGCAGTGGCGGAGGACTGGTTCTGATCCGACACGTCTGGGTGTTCCCGAAGCTCAGTGGAGGAGGACTGGTTCTGATCCGACACGTCTGGGTGTTCCCGAAGCATAGTGGAGGAGGACTGGTTCTGATCCGACACGACTGGGTGTTCCCGAAGCGCAGTGGAGGAGGACTGGTTCTGATCCGACACGACTGGGTGTTCCCGAAGCGCAGTGGAGGAGGACTGGTTCTGATCCGACACGTCTGGGTGTTCCCGAAGCGCAGTGGCGGAGGACTGGTTCTGATCCGACACGTCTGGGTGTTCCCGAAGCTCAGTGGAGGAGGACTGGTTCTGATCCGACACGTCTGGGTGTTCCCGAACCATAGTGGAGGAGGACTGGTTCTGATCCGACACGACTGGGTGTTCCCGAAGCGCAGTGGCGGAGGACTGGTTCTGATCCGACACGACTGGGTGTTCCCGAAGCGCAGTGGAGGAGGACTGGTTCTGATCCGACACGACTGGGTGTTCCCGAAGCGCAGTGGAGGAGGACTGGTTCTGATCCGACACGACTGGGTGTTCCCGAAGCGCAGTGGAGGAGGACTGGTTCTGATCCGACACGTCTGGGTGTTCCCGAAGCGCAGTGGCGGAGGACTGGTTCTGATCCGACACGACTGGGTGTTCCCGAAGCGCAGTGGCAGAGGACTGGTTCTGATCCGACACAACTGGGTGTTCCCGAAGCGCAGTGGAGGAGGACTGGTTCTGATCCGACACGTCTGGGTGTTCCCGAAGCGCAGTGGCGGAGGACTGGTTCTGATCCGACACGTCTGGGTGTTCCCGAAGCTCAGTGGAGGAGGACTGGTTCTGATCCGACACGTCTGGGTGTTCCCGAAGCATAGTGGAGGAGGACTGGTTCTGATCCGACACGACTGGGTGTTCCCGAAGCGCAGTGGCGGAGGACTGGTTCTGATCCGACACGACTGGGTGTTCCCGAAGCGCAGTGGAGGAGGACTGGTTCTGATCCGACACGACTGGGTGTTCCCGAAGCGCAGTGGAGGAGGACTGGTTCTGATCCGACACGTCTGGGTGTTCCCGAAGCTCAGTGGAGGAGGACTGGTTCTGATCCGACACGTCTGGGTGTTCCCGAAGCATAGTGGAGGAGGACTTGTTCTGATCCGACACGTCTGGGTGTTCCCGAAGCGCAGTGGAGGAGGACTGGTTCTGATCCGACACGACTGGGTGTTCCCGAAGCGCAGTGGAGGAGGACTGGCTCTCATCCGACACGTCTGGGTGTTCCCGGAGCGCAGTGGAGGAGGACTGGTTCTCATCCGACACGTCTGGGTGTTCCCGAAGTGCAGTGGAGGAGGACTGGTTCTGATCCGACACGACCTGGGTGTTCCCGAAGCGCAGTGGAGGAGGAGTGGTTCTGATCCGACACGTCTGGGTGTTCCCGAAGCGCAGTGGCGGAGGACTGGTTCTGATCCGACACGACCTGGGTGTTCCCGAAGCGCAGTGCAGGAGGAGGACTGGTTCTGATCCGACACGTCTGGGTGTTCCCGAAGCGCAGTGGCGGAGGAGTGGTTCTGATCCGACACGTCTGGGTGTTCCCGAAGCGCAGTGGCGGAGGACTGGTTCTGATCCGACACGACTGGGTGTTCCCGAAGCGTAGTGGAGGAGGACTGGTTCTGATCCGACACGACTGGGTGTTCCCGAAGCGTAGTGGAGGAGGACTGGTTCTGATCCGACACGTCTGGGTGTTCCCGAAGCGTAGTGGAGGGTCTGGGTGTTCCCGAAGCGCAGTGGCGGAGGACTGGTTCTGATCCGACACGTCTGGGTGTTCCCGAAGCGCAGTGGAGGACTGGTTCTGATCCGACACGTCTGGGTGTTCCCGAAGCGCAGTGGCGGAGGACTGGTTCTGATCCGACACGACTGGGTGTTCCCGAAGCGTAGTGGAGGAGGACTGGTTCTGATCCGACACGACTGGGTGTTCCCGAAGCGTAGTGGAGGAGGACTTGTTCTGATCCGACACGTCTGGGTGTTCCCGAAGCGTAGTGGAGGAGGACTGGTTCTGATCCGACACGACTGGGTGTTCCCGAAGCGTAGTGGAGGAGGACTGGTTCTGATCCGACACGTCTGGGTGTTCCCGAAGCGTAGTGGAGGAGGACTGGTTCTGATCCGACACGACTTGGTGTTGCCGAAGCGTAGTGGAGGAGGACTGGTTCTGATCCGACACGTCTGGGTGTTCCCGAAGCGTAGTGGCGGAGGACTGGTTCTGATCCGACACGTCTGGGTGTTCCCGAAGCGCAGTGGAGGAGGACTGGTTCTGATCCGACACGACTGGGTGTTCCTGAAGCGTAGTGGAGGAGGACTGGTTCTGATCCGACACGTCTGGGTGTTCCCGAAACGCAGTGGAGGAGGACTGGTTCTGATCCGACACGTCTGGGTGTTCCTGAAGCGTAGTGGAGGAGGACTGGTTCTGATCCGACACGTCTGGGTGTTCCCGAAGCGCAGTGGCGGAGGACTGGTTCTGATCCGACACGACTGGGTGTTCCCGAAGCGCAGTGGCGGAGGACTGGTTCTGATCCGACACGTCTGGGTGTTCCCGAAACGCAGTGGAGGAGGACTGGTTCTGATCCAACATTATGTGTATATAAATACACACATATGCAAGCATGTATACATTCAAGAATATTTGCATGTAGGCTATATACTGTATATATATTTAAACAATTTATATTATATATAAAAATAAATATTTTACATATAAATAACATTTTTCTTAAATATATACATGTGTGTACTTGTATACTAAATAATTATACACAGTACACACTAGGTCTGGGACGATACACCTATCTCCCGATTCGATACTATCACGATACTTGGGTGCTAATACAATATGTATTGCGATTTTTTTTAAAGAATTGCGATTCTACAAGTATTGCGATTTTATATAGCGATTTTTTTTTAACACTAGATCATGGGGAAAAGTTAAATCACACACTTATACAGACTGTACATGATGTATATGATGAGTCATATTTACATAAACAAATCTTAATTTGTTTCTTCATTTTTCCTCACAAATCTTCATCATTTTTCTGACTTATTTCAGAAGCATCATACAGTACTACATTCTCTTTAATAAATGATTCAATAACAAATACATTTAACTGCCACTTGTCGCCACCTATTGGTGAAACAATGTAATCGATAAATGCGTTATTTTAAGCGCCAAGTTTCTATCAAAAGCTGATCTATTTTGATCGCTATCGTCGACATCAGTGTTTATATTTGAACTTTAAACTTTTATCCCAGTACTTCTATGATAATTTTAACTATTGTATGCATCACAGAAATAATGATACTATGAGGTTGAAAAGACTGTTTGTGAAACTGTTTCATGACGACTCTCTCCGGGTCAGCGCCAACACGGCTTTGAATGTTGCGATATGATTTTGTCAAAGGTTTAATAGACAGACGAAATGCAAGAAGATCGCGATATTACGACAGTCAACACTTGAGATATTGCGACACTCAACACTTGAGATATTGCGACACTCAACACTTGAGATATTGCGACACTCAACACTTGAGATATTACGACAGTCAACACTTGAGATATTACGACACTCAACACTTGAGATATTGCGACACTCAACACTTGAGATATTACGACAGTCAACACTTGAGATATTACGACACTCAACACTTGAGATATTACGACACTCAACACTTGAGATATTACGACACTCAACACTTGAGATATTACGACACTCAACACTTGAGATATTACGACACTCAACACTTGAGATATTACGACACTCAACACTCATAGATAACACATTTCATCCTCTGTTGGAACGAAAGTGGCTAAATTCTGTCAACCTCGTCTATAAGCAAGGACAAAAATAAAGCAATTTAATTTGAATTAATATCGATTCTGTAATAAAAAAATAGATTTTAAAATCGTAAAAAATAAAATAAAATAAAAATCGCAATACCTAGGTGAATCGATTTTTTCCTCCCAGCCCTAGTACACACTATGTAGCCTAAACACAAACTTTTCTTTGGATGCGATTAATAGTGATCAAACTGTAGGAAATATAAACTTCTGTCCGATACCGATTAATGGATAAATGGCAGACACTAAAAATTCTACACTATTTTGACTCAAATTAAAAATTAAACACTAAAAACTAAAATAATAATTTTAAATGCTACAAGTGAATTTGAGCTTCATAACATTGTGATGTACAGTAGGGATGCACGATATATGTCCACCATATCGGTATCGGCCGATATATGTTCATTTTTTATGTTATCGTTATCGGCCCGATAAGACAAAATGTATATTAAAGCCGATAAATAATGGATTATTTACTTCAGCTGAGATGTTTCAGATGCGCACCATGATGGTTTTGAATTGATTTAAATATGATTGAAATCACTTCCAAAAGGCAAATACAGTAAAAGTGCAGCGCAAGACTATCATATCGGCTCATACAATTATAATAAGAACATCATGTTTGGGACATGGCTTTTAATGGTGAGACTTGTTTTTATAATCAGGCTCTCAAAAATTATATAAAAATTTGGATTTAGATTTAAAAGCCAATATATCGGTTATCGGCTTTCAAATCTAAAGAATTATCGATTAAGTATCGGTTCGTTTTCATATTGGTGCATCCCTAGTGGACAGTACAGACAAATTTATTTCCATTTAAGGTTTGCACATATTTTAAGTGTTAAAATTAAATACAAATTATTGTATATATTAAATGTAAAAATAGAGTAAAATGAGTGTGCACCCGATATGGGCACACAAAAAAAAAGACATTGGGCGTCCCGACAGAATTCGATTTATATCACAATAATTTTGAGTATATAAATGTGGTTAGCCTACTCCTTAACTATGTGAGCCCAAAAATAAAAAATAAGCATTAGGAGTCTCTGCCTGATTCGCTCTCAATTGACATACGATCAAATACATGGAATTAAGAATTAAATATGATTGCATGAGAGTTTTATGAATGATTTACTACAAGTTGAACATTTTTGGCACTCTTAAAAACTCAGTATGCCAATAACCAGACTAAACCTCTTAGTCCATTCTGGAATCTAGAAAACTTCAAGCATTCTGCTAACTAGAGTAAATTAAAGCAACTAATTCACCTAAATATGTGCGGTGCTTCAAAAACAAATTGTTCCTCGATTAGCTCATCCATTTTCAGCGGTACTTGGGTCTAAACTATTACTCTTTTAGTGCAGGTATTGGGCGATTTAAAGTACAAAATAATCTGGTCTAAACAAAACTACTCTACTAACGGTCAATGATAATTTACTCAAATAAATTTGGGCTAACTTGACTCTAAATGGGAATATCTCGGCTAATCTGATTCTCAGAATGGAAATCAGAATCATTAACCTTTTGCCAGGCACTTTAATCAATCACTGAAGACTGAGAAATTAGCTGTTCTCGATGAGCATAGCCATCAAAATAACAACCAATCACATCCCTGAAATTCCAAGCTATTCAAATTTACAAGGAAGTGGGTGGAGAGATTGGTAGAACATGCTTCACTAGTCACGAGTTGTACTTTCTCTTGCTTTTTGATACTCGCTTGGGTTAAACGGGTGGTGGCACACATCCACACAGTTGCACTTTCAAACTTTTGTCCATTAATCCTGATGTGTTTTGCAAACAAACGGATCAGATAACCTGCTGATATCACATGTCCGAGAGTTTGTGTTGTGTGACTAGCCCTATTCGCTCTGGATCATCTGGGAACCTCGTGTGATTTAGAAATATGATTGAAATCACTTCAAAAAGGAAAATACAGTTAAAGTGCAGCGCAAGACTGTCATATCGGCTCATACAATTATAATGAGAACATCATGTGTGGGACATGGCTTTTAATGGTGAGACTGTTGTTTTTATAATCAGGCTCTCAAAAATTATAGCCTATAAAATTTTGGATTTAGATTTAAAAGCCAATATAGCCTATCGGTTATCGGCTTTCAAATCTAAAGAATTATTGATTGAGTTATCGGTTAATTTTCATATTGGTGCATCCCGAGTGGACAGTACAGACAAATTTATTTCCAGTTAAGGTTTGCACATGTTTTAGAAATTACACCCCCACATCTGAATTTCGTGTGGCGCATTCGCACGGGAGAAGCGATCAAGCGAAGCCTGTGATTTTACTCGGATTTACTGACTTATCTCCTGGATATGATGTCAATAGGCTATTGCTTGGAAATGTCTTGTCGTTATTATAGGTCTAGCTGTATGATATATCATAAACAGAATACAGTTCCTTACCGCATGCTGCTATACATGTCAATCATCTCCATCTAACCATTATTTTTGTTTTCGCTCTTCTGATGATTTTTTGCTTAGTTGTAGTGTATAGCGATATGACCCAGCACCCAAATTACTATCAAAACACTCCAGCACAGCATCCATTCTTCACGAAAGATGGATAAAAAGGTGCACAGGAAACAAAAACTTTGAAAAAATGATATACGACCTGCTAAATCACAGAGATGCCGATTCGCACGGGACTGATATTATCAGGACCTCGGTCAGGAAATATGGCGGGTCATTTGCGGGGGAATTTTTAATTTACAAATTACAGACATGGCCGATTCGCACGGGATTAAGATCTCAGACAATCTCCGCAATTATTACAAATGATTAGAGGTCATAATCCTGTGCAAATAGGGCTTAATACAACATAATTCTGGGAGTATTGAAAAATTAACAAACTATTAAAAAAAAGACTCTCTACTTGTTTTTTTTTTTTGTATTACTAGTATTTTGGTTACTTGTATTTCACACTTGAGTTCAGTTTGAGTTCAAACTTCAGTCAATTATGCAAAAGCTACAGTAAATGTCCAGTTTATGATTAGCCATAGGTACATCTCAATCAGAACTTCGTTGGTATGGAGAAATTAAAGCTAGCTGTGCTGCATTTGTAAATGCAGGCGTAAAACAATCCACATGCCCAAATCTTTTTGTGCTTGCATTGCATATCCTCGGTACAAACCAGAGTAACAGTGAAATCAGTGCAGTGTTTTCATAGCGTTGAACTCCTACAGAGACTTGGCAAAGGAACTATACTGTGCCCTGTATGGCTTAAAAACCACTGAGCCCTGGCATCCATACTAGTGCCATCAAATGTTTTCCCATTATGTGATCCAGCTTGAGTACATTAATGCACTGCATGCCAAAGTTTATAGGGTGTTTCATTAAATGTCTCTCACAGGAGCAGATCAATGCATCTGAAAGACATCTAAACGGCAAAGCAATGCCAAATCACACTTAAAAGCAGTGTAGATGTATTTTAAGTCATGCATCACACTATTTGCAGCATTACATTGATTGCAATGGCAGATCCATATAAGAATGCACAGGGAATCTTTAGTGTAGACATTCAATCCACTGTATATTACCCAGACACGTGATATAGCATGCCTGGCAAAAACATTTCTCGAGAATTTATTCGTGGCTTTAGCACTTATTAAAAGCATCATGTATCAATTAGAAGACAACATTAATACTTATGAAAAAGGCACAATTAAACCTTTTCAGGGATATATAGCACGTGCATCAGATTAAAAACCACAACTTCTGATTCGACTGACACAAACACAGTCAGGTAGACAGTTTAAGACGGAAGCAGTATCTTAAAAAAAAAATGTTTTTTAATTATTATCCAACGAACTTTAGTAGTATACAAATTTGACATATTAACGGAAGTAGTATCTCACCTGCCGAGCTCTCTCCCGGGGATGACGTCATAGCGCTCGGTGAACGGCTCGCTTCTGATCGCGGTTCGGATCTCGCACAGTAACCCGGACCGGTTCTGGCCCGATTCACACCGAACACGGCTTCTGGACTCAGTCGGTCGTGGACATTCAGGAATCATAACGGCTGCTGATCTGTTTTATCTCTGTACTTATACCTGTCTTTTTACCTGCAAGCCCAGTCCACTTTATACAGTGAACCGAATACTATCACTCTACCTCGCTTAATAAAACAGTTTCTCTCGCTGAATTTAGACCGAACATGGAAACGTGTCTAAAATATCAACTGTTGATACTTTCATCTTCGGTTAAAAGTCCTCCTAAGTGAGTTTAATGTTCAGGCTGTGATGAGAACAGCTTTCCTCCTCAACTCGCTCCTGCTTCTGTGAGTAACTGAAGTCAAGCTGCTTCTCGGGCTCCAGTTGCCGGGGCAACGGGCGTGATTGACAGGCCTTTCCACCAATCACGACCAAGCACTTGCCGGTGGGCGGGAGGAGGTTCTCCTTGAATGGCATTTGACCAATAAGAGACGACCACTTGATAAATTAATTTTTTTCTTTGATAAATTAATAAAATTACTCTTACAGTTATAAAAACACTGATATAACTTGGGCTTATTGTGAGAGGACAATTACATCGTTGAATGTTTATACATGAAGCGACTGTAATCTGAATGTATACATTATGTATACATACACGTTTACCTAGTTAATGAGGACGTAATACGGGCTTTTATTCTTAAATCTAATCATGCATTTTTTAAAAAAAATTTGGGTGGAGTTTAACTCACACATTAAAACTTATTGTGGTGTCATTGCAATAAATGTGCACCTTATCTGATAATAAACACCCTATGTTTTATCATAAGATGTTGCTCTTATTCTGTGCGATTTAAAATAGCCTATATGTTTTATCCCATTAAAAAACACACACACACACACATTGAAGAGTGCTTGTTGATGGGATTCTTTCAGACACTGGAGTGAGCGAGGCCCTCTAGTGCTTCAACTTGAGTATTTATCAATGTATTGTTTTGTAGAAACTCACCACATAAGTGAACATAATTAGGCTAATGCATACAACATACAACAAAGTGATTGTTTATTGACATTTATGTACAACAATTTGGGGCAAAAGCAAGGTCTGTTCATCTCGAACAAATTGACATCAGGAAATTAGGCTGATATAGTAATTAGTATTCATAAATATTTATATTTACATTTTCATTAACAATTGAAATAATTTTCATTGGAAGTAAAGGGTTTTCATATGCAATTTCATGAATTTATATTGAACTCAAATACAAAAAGAATATAAAATACAAAACTACCAACAAATAAAAAATGATAAAAATGCATCATTATAACATCATCAACTGAGCATTACAACAGCAAATGGTCAGATAGTCATTTCACAATCTCTGTCAATAAGTAAAACAAGTTATGCTTCATAGTAAGCGTTTAATACACAGATTCAATTAAAGTGGACATCCTTCTGTCAGGGGAACGGTTTCATAGTTCATGACAATAAATGCAATGATACACACTATCATAAAAGCCTGCATGCATTAAATGCTCCTGACATGATGATTGTGATTATCAGAGAGGTTGGGCTGCAAGTGTCCAACAAAAATTAAAATAAAAAAAGCACCTCTTAAGATATTGCATACATATTAATAATAATAAAAAAATCTGGTTATCTGGTTCTTGTTGCCTGTAGTAATTTTATAAATATGACTAAAGTCTGTTTGCATTTAGTTTTACAGTTACACTTATGAGGGACAAACCAACTCATGTTTGTTTGACTTGCATCATTAAGAAGAAGATTTTTGTTTTATTAATAAAGATAAACCTGCAATATACAAGGTGGAGGTGAGGTCTTAATACATTTGTCATAAATATATTCCAAGCATTTCAGAGAAATATAGTGAATGAATCCGATGGTATTGTCAGTGTCATTATTATATGAAGCTCATCCCTGGGCCCTTAAAACGAGATTTGTCTTTAAGAAGCATTATTTAAACTATTAGAGTTATTTCTAATGTGGCCACACAAACCCTGCCGACAGAGCGCTCTCATTAGCTTAGTGTGAGTGTCACTAATTTGGTTGCACAATAAAGTCGCTTACATCACTGTCAAGTGAGCTTCCATGTGTGCTTGCTAAAGCCAGAGGAGACGAGGACTTGAGTTTGACCTTTTCAATCCTTTTTTAATGACATCAACAGATTTTGAGTCATGTGATTAAAGTAGGCACACTATATTCTCATATACCCTGCAGTGTGTGTGCAAAAACAGATCAGGGATTATAAGGAAGCAAATAATTTGCTGTGGTTTGGATGATATGAGCATGACACTTGTTTGGTCAGTGGTTATGTTTGGAATAGCACACTACTCATATACCCATATTATTTATGCAGCATTCATAACGACGTGCACAATGCCGACATACATACTGTATATACAATACCCGGATGATGTTTTACATCGGCTGCAATGCACATTATATATCTAGAGCACACTGTGTGGAGTATTGTATCCCATAATGCAATGCACCAGTGAACTTATAAACAACAAGATCATTCTGACAAATTTTCATTTACACACATTTAACTATTTCTGATATGATAACATGCTAAATTATTAAACATGCAGAGCGTAATGATGTGTGCCATAAGCATAAGCATTTAAATGCTATGTTGCATATTGTGTAATGTTTCACATACTACATTACCTTCATAAAATACTGGCAGTGTGAAGTACAGTATATAATGTGCAGTATTTCATAAGCAATATGGGTTACATTTTATTTTAAGGTATCATTGTTATGAAATTATGTATTTAAGTTCTGAGTAATATTGATTAAAAACATGTACTATTTACTATAGGGTTAGGGTAGGATTAGGGTTTGGTTGAGGGTTAGTTACATGTAATTATGCATAATTTAGATTTATTACTATGGTAAGTACATGTAACATATGTAACAATGACACTGTAAAATAAAGTGTTACAGCAAATATGTCAGTATTCCATTTCAAACATAACCAGGCTCTGAAAATCACAGTTCACCACATTTTAAAGGAGCAGCCAATCAGAAAGGAGACGTAGGGGTGAGCGGGGCACAAACTAATGCTAATTCTAACACACATGGTTTAAACGTTTCCACACATGCCAGTATGACAAAACATAGTAGCCGTATCAACACTATATAGAGAAAAAACTGCGCCAAAATTACAAAATCTTCGGAAAGTACATTTTTTACTTATGTTCATTTTTCAGAAATCTGATATTATTTTAATCTTATATCTGTTATTTAACAGTCAATATAGTTCTTTAATGATATAGTTGTTTAATGCTGATCTAATCAGCAGAATCCGGGTTTAAACCCCAGTTGCACAGGCGGGGCATGTTGTCACGGTTACAATGAGCCTCTATTAGAACTATGATATTCTATTCTATACTTTTATGAATTATATTGAGAAACCATGACAAAAAGGTGAATAAAGACTGAGAGTCAATGTTCAGAAACTATTAATTATTATGTTTTGAATTATGCTGTATAGCTGTGTTTTGCAGTGTGTTTGTTGTCAAACTCAAAAATGTGTTTATTTTTAATGATTAAAAAAAGCCATTATTTTATATGAAAAAGTTAATTGTATTTTATTGACAAAATATTTTAGTTTGTCTTGTATACTTTTTAATTTGATCAGATTACATTTTAATCTGTCATATGGTCAAGTTACAATGAACCCCGCCTATGGGGCATGTTGTCACATTTCACTTCCATTCTTTCAGGGTAAATTAAGAAAAAGTATACACTGTATTAATAGAACAAAACCACATAATTTTACTAGACATGTGTGAAATTAATATGGGAAAAAATAACTGAGAAAGTCAAAAAAGTGTTATGTTGTGCCCCGCTCTCACTGATGCCTGACCAATAGAATGAGAGGATGCGAGTCAGTCGGTTTAATACAATTTCACTATTGCATACATGTGGCTTCTGACCCCAAACTCCCGCAAATACAGAAAACTACTATATATATTGTATTTTAGTGCAGAAACATGCTATTTCAAGTCATTTAATAACAAAATGCCCAGATTTATTTACTTTAAAAATCTCTAAAAAGTCTCTTGTGGCTTGAATTATTGAAAAAAAAAATTATTTACAGTAATAAAAAAAGAAAATCTATTCTCAATCAAGTGTCACTTCTTCACTCCAGACCAAAGGTGCTGGTCTCCTCCACAGCTGTCAGAAGCTTCTCATACAGCATCGTGTGCGATGGATAGGGAGGCAGATCCAGACGGTTGAAGCACGTGTGAGCCCTGCAGGAGACATAGATACAGGGGTCAAAGGTCAAGAGAGATCTCTGAGTAAATAGGCGACATAAACACTGAATTTCTGACAAACTTTCCCCATCTCCGTCCCAGCAAAGCATGTGAAATTCTGTATCTGAGTGAGGCATCTGGATCCTTTCCATCACACTGGCCTTATTTAGCTTTGGCTGCTGACGCTGAACACACACAATGACAAACTCCCAGCCGTTCTTCCCTGACAGAGAAACATGAGCCTGTGCTTCAGTGCTGACGGCGCCAGGCTTTGATCCGCAGTCCTTCTGTTTGCCAGACCAACCGGGACAAATGATTTTCAAGGTGAAACACTGGATGCAAATCAAGCCTGAGTGAGCGTTTAACAGTCGGTTTTCAGGATGACACTAACACTTTACAATGAGGTTCATTAGTTAACTAACAATGAGCAATACATTAATCTTTGTTAAAGTTAGTTCATATAAATACAGCTGTTCATTGTTTGTTTATGTTAGTTCACGGTGCATTGAATAATGTTAACAAATACAACCTTTGATTTTAATAATGTGTTAGTAAATGTTAAAATTGATATTATCCTAATAAATACTGAAAAAGTATTGTTCATTCTTAGTTCATGTTAAAGGGCAATTCCGGCCAAAAATGACCCTAGGGCTAAATAACACATGGGTACCGAGTCGACCGTTCTCTGGGATGCGTTTTCATGATAATCGAATGTACCCAGTTTTAACATTAGTTTTAGTTTAACCACAGATTAGCTTATAACGCTAGTGAATGGGGCATCGAATAAGTAAAAATAAAAATCGCTAGTTAATAGCACTAACAAGGCTCAAAATAGCCCCACACTAACACGCTAGCATAATGAGGGTCTCTACCTGCAAACCGAAGCATTGAGAACTCTGTAAGTGTACAGACAGTTTAATAAGAAGATATTTTATAAAGACAGTACACTTCGCGTATACAAGCAGGAGCCATCTTTGGAAAACAGTCTCGACCAGTCGAACCACGAACGCCGCGCTACGTGCAGGTCGATAGTCACAGTTCAGCTCACGGCGTTCGTGTGTTCCTGAATGGTTGATTAACGTAATGTCACTTTGATTTATCTTTGTATGTACTGGCAGGGTAACGTTAGAGTAGTGAGATACGAACGCTATGTGTTTACTGATGTATACGTTAGTTCATTGACAGATTGATGTTACAGCTAATGGTCATGAAAAACTTTTTTTCAGTAAATGTAGGCTTGTCAGTGATGTGTAACGTTATCTATGCAGTGTTAGGTACAACTGTCAGAAATGATTCGCGCAAACATGAAAGCATTGACGTTGATCGTGGGGAATATTCCCTTCGAAAACAAAACTCAGCCACTGCGTCTTCAGCGGTTCGTATTTAGGAACACCAACATGACTGCTGTGTTTATTATTACAGCCAAGAACAGAACACCACAGTCGCTTAGACGCCATTCTGCTCCAGTGTATCAACAATGGCGGCTACGATGACAGCTCGCTCAGGGCGGGTCTGTGTTGAAACGCTGCTGTCAATCATCAATCGTGGGAGGGGCGTCGATCTAGTGACATCACAAGATCGAACGGCTCAATTTGAGGCAGGGGAAAACATATAAGGAGATTAAAACAAAAACACTGGATGGATTTTTATCATTATATGATGGTTGTGTACAGGCACTGCCAACACACATTTCAGTATAATCAACTTGTAAAAGTGCATGTACCATTATATGACCCCTTTAACTAATGTTAACTAATGAACCTTATTGTAAAGTGTTAATAATGACACTTTGTCATCTCAGTTAGCTTTATTTGCAAGTCTAAGTAGTGTGAAAAGGCTTAATGGGGGTTTCCTATGCTGTTGTGATTGAATTGCACATGCAGGTAAACAAAAAATTCAGCTTATAGACGACCACACAAAGATCTGTTGGTTAAAGTACTAATTGGGTGATTGGGTGAAGTCCTAAAAACATTCATTAAACTCTGTGCTTTTCATTTCACTTCTCTCATTTGTTTCTTTTCACATGAGAAAGAAGTATGACTGTCAAATATAAAATGGAAATGTAAGGATCTAAAAGCACTCATTCAATCAATTCTGGTTTTAAAATGAGATATAATATTCTTTCCATGAAATGTAAGCTATGAGGAATATAATGGCAAAAATCCTTTGGTTTTTAATATTCCGCCCATGTCTCGGAGATCCTGAGCCTTTCTGTGTCGCATCTCTAATAAAGCACATATGCTAGTCATCTAAATGGTAATGTACTCTGAAAAGTTGACAAAACAAACTTTTAGCAAAATATGCACATTTTAAATCTTCTCAACAGACCAATAATATTCAAAACATCATCTTTATAGAGGCATATACACATTTTTATATCTAGAATGAGAACATCTCATTCTAAAGGTTAGGATTATGATTTTTCGGTAGTACTACAGAACACTGTGAATGTATATTAGATCTATTTGTTGTTTGCTGTTGGGTTTTGAGTAGCATTTGGACCCAGAAATGGAGACAAGTTTCATGTCAGACTTAACAATTGGTTAGGAACAGGGTTTGAAATTAACTTCCACTAGCCCCCCAAAAAGAAAGAAATGACCCAGATTAACTGCGTCATATATATATATATATATATATATATATATATATATATATACACACACTATAACATTTGGATTTCATACATTCATTTCTTATTCAAACAAAATCCTGTCATCCAGCATCTCCTCTCTTCCTCTTTCATCCTCCTCACCAAAAACGTGTTTTAGGTGGACAGATCAATATAGAACAAAGAATATAAAAAAAAGTAGGATGTTGGAAAATAACAATGTCTTTTCTGTTAACCAAATGCTTTTTAATCTTCGCTATTGTTTCAATGGAAATGAACAAGCGCACCGTTATTTATTGCGTATGACGTTCATGTTCAAGTTTGCCAGATATGAGCAAATTCTACGCAATACACTGTATTTAATGATGACTCACGAGTATTTGTGCTAAATTTGTGCAGATTTGTCTTACATGAACTTCCCCAGCAAAGTGAGTAAACATAATAAGTAACACGCCAAATTAGCCAGTGATTTAACAGCGTTACCCGCTACAGTTGAGTTTCACCTGCATTTGGCCGGTGTTAATTTCAAACCCTGGTTATGAAGTATCTCATGCAGTGTATACCTTGGCAGAGAGGTTATCTTTCCCCACTTCTCGATGCAGAAGCGCCTCAGGCCGTTGCTCCCCCTCAGCGCTGCGAATCCCTCATAGGGGACACTGGACGTGCCCGTCACGAACTGGAGCAAACGCAACCTCTGCTCATTATTGAAGCGCTCCACCGCGGCCCAGAACCAGCGCATCACAATGTGCCCATCATGGTAACCTGGAGGTTCATAGAGATACCAGTAAAGTTAAAGGTGAAGTGTGTAGTATGCGACACTAGTGGCACCTAGTAGAATTGCATAAATAATGCCACATTTTCAAACCACTCTGAAAATTGCCCTTTATCCCATCGCGTCTCCCCCAACTCAAACATCACAAACACAGCTCTTACGGGTGATTGTGAAGGCATGTCTCAACAGGTAAAAGTAGACTACTTTCAATAAAAGGTCCAACATATTAGGAATACTTTTAGCTGTGTTGCTATGTGGCATGAGTAATTAAGTAACTAATAGTCTGTCTAGAGCGAACACGAGCATTTGGCTTATA
This sequence comes from Gila robusta, assembly GCA_030770095.1. Lineage (NCBI taxonomy): Eukaryota > Metazoa > Chordata > Actinopteri > Cypriniformes > Leuciscidae > Gila > Gila robusta. The sequence goes on from JAVALU010001811.1 coordinate 75,903, forward strand.
ATAAACCCATCCAATGTTTCTGCACCGGACGCATTTTTGACATGACGCACCACAACTGTTAAGTCTGTCTACACTGCACACATCAAAGTAAACAATATAAACTGGTACATTTGTCTTTCTGAACAGGTGCATGATGATGTTGTATTGATGAAGTAGAATGTTATTGTAGCATGTTTCATCCCAATGCCCCGTTCACTTTGACGTGTTCATGACCTGTTTAATCCTTGAATGTCTAAATGCAATTAATTTTGGCTTGCACTTCTGTAACCGAAGCTGAATGTCTTTTCACATGTAACATGTCAATCATGGTCCACACATGCCGGCATGACGAAACCATGGTTTCACTAGGTAAAACACCCTCTGGCTCCGCCTGCTACAGTAGCCACACCCCAATCTCTCCACCTGCTACAGAAGCCACACCCCACACTTTCAGCTGCTACAGAAGCCACGCCCCACACTCTCAGTCTGCTACAGTAGCCACGCCCCACACTCTCAGTCTGCTACAGTAGCCACACCCCACTCTGTCTGCTACAGTAGCCACGCCCCACACTCTGTCTGCTACAGTAGCCACGCCCCACACTCTGTCTGCTACAGTAGCCACGCCCCACACTCTCAGCTGCTACAGTAGCCACGCCCCAATCTCTCTGCCTGCTACAGTAGCCACGCCCCACACTCTGTCTGCTACAGTAGCCACGCCCCACACTCTCCAGCTGCTACAGTAGCCACACCCTACACTCTGTCTGCTAAAGTAGCCACACCCCACACCAGGGTGGGAATTATGAAATTTTAGGGGCAAGGCCATTTGGCCTCCACCTTTTCTTTTTTTTTGGGGGCACCAAGGCCATATGACAGGGCACAAAGGCCATTGAGTACAATTCGATGGTTTTCCCATTCAGATTGATACCATAACATCCTAATTTGGAATAAGACATGGATTATGACTTTTTTAATTAAAAAAAACATTTTTAATGAGAGAGAGAGAGAGAGCACCATTACATCCAGAAGAAAAAAAATCAGACAGAAAATATAATATTTTATGTATAATGCAACGATGATAAAGTCTATCGATTAGCATAACATTATACATATAATCTATTATTATGAAAATGCCTGACATGGCTCGAAGAACACAGGTAAGTCAAATATCATTGCAAAAATGTTTATTGTCTTCAAAACGACATAATCTGCATGTTACAGCGATCTGTTAGCTCTGTTTGTGGTCGGGGATTTGGGATTTCCTGCATTGTCGAACGCTCTTCTTCATGTGTTTCAAATATGGACTATAATGTTCAGTAGAGCGCCCTCAGGCTGCTGGTATGAATTGAAACACAGCACATCAGTATACAGCGCTCATAATGATTACATCGACGCATTTGGCTATAAATTCAATAAAATATTATTCCTGTCAATAGAAATCTGATGTAAACTGAGAATATATCAATATTTCTCCAAATCTGCACACTTTTGAGCTAAAAGCCATGAGGGACGTTGTTTTGTGAATCGCTGTCATGACGACAGCACAGGAGTTTTATATGAATGGGAGCGTCTGACGCAAATTAAGACATAACTGTCTGTCAATATAAATTTCTCAGAATACAATAGTGGTCAAATACTGAAACGTGAGTCTTATATCTTTTTATTGATGTATAGTTTGTCAAGGTAATAACATTAAATCTTATAGTAACTTTGAACTATTAAAAGAAAAATGCTTCAGTGCGCCGACGCACTGGCAACGGTTAACAGGTTAAGACATAACGTTACCTCTGCCGGTAATACTAAGTATTACGTTCAGTCAAATCCTACCACATTAATCAGTTACCTATCATATCAAACCGGCTTAGCTCGTTTGCTAATGCTTACTGAGTGTCGTTCTTCTGTTGGTGCTGATGTTACATGCTTCTTGCACTGCTGTTTTGAGGCGAGAGATCATCGATGTGATTATGACACAGCACCTGCGCGAATCCACGAACTAATTGAAGTTCAGAGACTACTTGGGTGGCTCGCTGTAATTCAAAGCAAGCCCACTATGCCGCACTGGCGCTTTATACATGGAACTTGGACAGGGCCAGGGCACACAGGCCACTGTGGCCGTACGATGATTTTTTTTTCACGGGGCATGAAGGCCAAAGTGTAGGGTAACGGCGGCCATGGCCGTGTGGCCGCGGTATAATTCCCACGCTGCCCCACACTCTCAGCTGCTACAGTAGCCACGCCCCACACTCTGTCTGCTACAGTAGCCACACCCCAAACTCATGATAAAGCCATGCTACAGATAGGGGTGGTGATGGCGCAGTGGATAAGACACATGCCTTTGGTGTGAGAGACCCGGGTTCGAATCCACTGTGAGACACCAATGTGTCCCTGAGCAAGACACTTAACCCCTAGTTGCTCCAGAGGCGTGCGACCTCTGAAATATAGCAATTGTAAGTCGCTTTGGATAAAAGCGTCATCTAAATGAATAAATGTACAGTAGCCACGCCCCACACTCTCAGCTGCTACAGTAGCCACGCCCCACAGTCTCAGCTGCTACAGTAGCCACGCCCCACACTCTCAGCTGCTACAGTAGCCACGCCCCAAACTCTCAGCTGCTACAGTAGACACGCCCCAAACTCTCAGCTGCTACAGTAGCCACGCCCCAAACTCTCAGCTGCTACAGTAGCCACGCCCCACACTCTTATCTGCTACAGTAGCCACGCCCCACACTCTCAGCTACTACAGTAGCCACACCCCACACTCTCAGCTGCTACAGTAGCCACGCCCCACACTCTCAGCTGCTACACCCCACACTCTCAGCTGCTACAGTAGCCACGCCCCAAACTCTCAGCTGCTACAGTAGCCACGCCCCACACTCTCAGCTGCTACAGTAGCCACGCCCCACAGTCTCAGCTGCTACAGTAGCCACGCCCCACACTCTCAGCTGCTACAGTAGCCACTCCCCACAGTCTCAGCTGCTACAGTAGCCACTCCCCACAGTCTCAGCTGCTACAGTAGCCACGCCCCACTCTGTCTGCTACAGTAGCCACGCCCCACACTCTCAGCTGCTACAGTAGCCACGCCCCAAACTCTCAGCTGCTACAGTAGCCACACCCCACTCTGCCTGCTACAGTAGCCACACCCCAATCTCTCATTATTGGTTGAGCTGAAAAGAGATTGACAGATCTGAGCAGAGGGCTCTCAATGCCTGGAGGGCTCAATGTTTACACTTTTGGGGGAGATACTAATAGTAGTCAATGAACAATAAACTGGGTTAAGAGAATTTATTTAACATAAAAAAAATCGTACATACTTCACATTTAAACACCAATATGTGGATGTCGAGTGCACTATAAAGTTTTGTCCAAAATCTAGTAGTAAGCTATTTACTATGGGAAGTGATTTCGGACACAGCCCAAGTGATCCTGAAGACCTTAATTAGCTGGTACAGGTCTTTTTAGTTAGGGCTGGAGATAAACTCTGGTGGAAAGTGGCCCTTCAGGAGCAGGACTGGACACCCCTGCATTGGAGTATAATTTTAACATGTTGCTAAGCTAACAATGGCACTCTAAAAAGCATTATTATAAATAGCACACACAAATATTGGGTAAAGTAGTCCTTTTGTTATCCTTCCCAATATCGAATGTAGTCAAGACAATTTTGTCTTTACTGACCTTGTCATAATGCATTCTGTGAACGATTTCCCCATTAAGGAAACTAACTCAGAGTTTGGTTGAAACAATCTCATTTAAATTATGTAAAGTATAAGAAGAAAAGAGATGTGTCTCACTAAAAGAGGCCCTTCAAGGGTCTCTATCTGAATGTGCATAGGCTGTGCAGGAAAAGTCAACAGAAGACTCCAGAGTTTCAAGTGAGGTCATCTCGACACTGTGAAACCACAACACCGCAGGGTTATATGAAATTCTACAGGGCTCACCCGTTATGCTTTCAATGTCAACAGCTCTGTTCTAAGTAATGAACAGCAATCTAAACAGATGGGATACTTGTTTTGGCATTTGCGGTGGGGTAAAATACCATTGACCCTCCATAGTAATTCACAGCAGAGGACCTAAAAGAAAAGTGAAACCACTTCACATGGAACAAATGGTAAGCCTGAGCAATCAAGCGTCTAATCTCTAATGAAGACCATGTGAACATTTTTCTCCAGTAATTAATGATTTATGGATAGTTTTGAGCATTTCTGGAGCTATATTGACAATATGACAGAGTAGTTCCCATGTCATTTTGTGAATTTTTAAAGACACAGTAGGCATCCGCTCACCTCCTCTATATTCTGTGTTGGATCTCCAGTCGTTCAAATCGATCTCAGCCGTTCCTGCAATGACCAACTCCAGCTCCCGAGCATCGAACACTGAAACCAGACGGGAGTCTACGACCTGCATCGTTAAAAGGTATATCTGACTTTCAAATATCTGAATCTGATTAGTAAATACTCGTTTCCCTAAACCTTTGTGTAGACTGGCTACTATTCAAGCTGACGTACCTCATAGAAACCTCTTACAAGGGCTTCGGTCTGCTGCATAACCCCCCTCTCCACCCTCCATCTCGCCATTCGCTCAATGTATTCCTTCTTGTTCTTCTCTGTCACTTGGATATTGGAGCCCCCCGACTTCAGTTCCCTCTCCGTCACCTGTCAAACAACGTAAAAGAGTTTTAAGGGTTGGGACAAACTTTTGTTGCTGCAGAAATAATGCTTATAATTCAAAGTATTAGAGACATGGGAGGTTAAAAAGCATTGATGCACCCTCAGCCACCTTTTTGTTCTAAAGGTGAAGTGTGTCATTCTTTAAATGTTAAAACATTTATCCCAGATTAATATAAGTAACCATAAGTAAGCCAGGGTTGTCCAAACCTGCTCCAAGAGGGCAAATGTCCTGCAGTTTAGCTCCTACTTGCCCAAACACTGGAAGTTTCTATTGAATCTTGATTAGCTGGTTCAGATAAGTTTAATTAGGGTTAGAGGTAAACTGGAGGACAGTGAAGGAGGTATTGAGCAGATCAACTTGAAGTAACAACTACCAAAGAGCGTGAACCAGTGTTTCTGTTCCTGGAGCCCCGACTGGGATTGAGAAACACTAGTGTAAACACATGGTTTGGTTTGTTTTGGTGACCCCGACGTGCCATCCTTTACACCTTTAGTACAACTGCTAACCAGGTTTGGTTTGCTGTAGGTAATGGAGATGCCTGAGAGCGAGACTCAACTCTCAAGTTTCTTCAGTAGTGATCAATGATCATTATCACTGCAGGCATTTTGGTAAGACACATGAAAAACCTCCTTCAAGCTGCTTTAAAAACAGACTGAAATATCCAGCACCTGTCCAAAGACCTCCTCATTGACTGTAAACGTTAGATCCAAGATGTCAGTGATATCGTTGTCCTTCATCCATTGTAAGCTCTGGTGGAACTCCTCATCCAGGTATTCCAAATCACTCAAATCTGTCACTCTATGGACCATATAACACAGACATCCAATCAAACGTCATCCTTCTAAATTCTGCTTAAAGTAAACCCTGGGTATTAAGACTTGTATGGCTTAATCTAATGTAAATGATGTCTCCTACTGAAATATGTAGTAGAAAACCCATGAAAGATTTTTTTTTTTTTTAAATTCACATCGTTTTATACATATTTTGGACAATTGGGGGCGCCATTTTTGGTGCGCAATGCATTCTGGGTCGATGACGTCAAATGGTTGCACTCGGTGAGCTACTGGCGCTACCTGTTGCTATTTTTACCGCAACAACTCAGAATATAAAAAACTGATACAATGTTTTAGTAAGAGACATCATCTACATTATATTAAGCCATACAAGTCTTAATACCCAGGGTTCACTTAAAGGCTGGAATACACAACACGACACTGCCCACGTTTTTGCCCTGATTCACAGTCTGGACAAGTTGAGGCTAGATGCCTAAAGGTCAGAGAGAGTCTACAGATTTGAGTTCACATATTTCATAGTGAAATACGTCATATTTAACAGAAAATTGCATAGTGTATGATTCCATGATTGCATAGACTATGATTCCATTCAATCAGATGATATAAAATATGTTTGATATTTTGAGCCAATTTTAGATTTTTTTATTTATTTGTCATGTCTCTCCTAGGAACGAGGTGCATGTTTCTGTGTGAGTATGTTGTGTTTGTAATGACCTGAAAGTCAGCTAGTGTCGTTTAGTGTATGAAGCCCAGTTTTTCCCTGAGTCGGTTAAGTGTGTGATATGTAGTGTTTTAAAAAATCTGTTCATAAGTTGATAGTGTATTCCAGCCTTTATGGTCTCATCTTGACACTAAAATACCATTGATACTCACAGTCTGAGCAGGGCCTTGTAGAAAGGACGGGTGAAGAAAGCATCCAGTAGATACTGGTGGATCAGAGCCAGACCCAAAATACGGCCACTGAAACGGAACCTGTGAGGGTCCAACAAAACATTTATTCATATCATAATGTTCTATACATGCTCTATTGTAATACATATCTTGCTTTTGCTACAATTTCAGCCTTTAAAAATTCTTTACCTTGTGTATAGGGCTTGACTTGACTTGAGCCAATTTTTAAATTCAATTCAATTTGTGAATTTGAACACTGACATTCACCAGACGTGTCCTTAGCTTGGATAAAGTTCAAGGCAAACTTTGAGAATTTGTCTTTGTATTTAGTTTCCTAACGCTATAATTTACTCAACAAGAGGGCCGTTTTCCCTGTCAGTCAAAATCCCGAAATGAGAGACGAAACAAAGAAGTAGTGTGACCGCTTCTACATGGCTTTCTTTCCAGCTGACCAGAAGGCATCCAATTCCTCAACCACAGACCACATCAACCCGAGAACTACAAAGTTGAACTTCAAAAACATTCCAAGTCTAAGCAGCAATAATTAGGGATACGGATAGATAGTAAGTTAGAAAGAATTTCTCACCATTCCAAATGGTTCTCTACAAATGCAGACATTGGGCTGATCTGCACCATATACGTGTCATTGGCCGAGTACTCAAACAGACCGTAGTACGGGTTAAACATCTCCTGAGACAACAGGAAAAAGAATTCCCGGGATGGGCCGCTGTAGTCCAAACTATGGAGAACATGAATGTAATATGTTAGATCAGTTAAGAGAGCACATTCAGGTTTGAATCTCAATAGCATGCGTGTGAATGATCGTCTCATCTGTCGTTGTCTGGATCTGTCGTGACTGCAGTGATGCTCTCTCACCCTTCCTCTCCTACAAAGGCAATGTAGAGCTTGTTTCTCTGGAGCTCTTTACGGGAGTAGGCCATTACTTGATTAAAGGTGCCTTCCAGTAAATGGTCCCTTCGGATGATGAGCCTTGATAGCATCACAAAATTAAACCATATCAAAATCAATGTAAATCATATGCTGAGGTATCTATCTATCTATCTATCTATCTATCTATCTATCTATCTATCTATCTATCGCACATTCATAATGAAAAACCCGCAGGCACACTTACTTAATCTTCCCGGGCCCCTGGCCGTATCCTTTAGCCTCTAGCTTTCTGTAAAAATTGCGAAGTTTAGCCTCAAAGTCTCTGCGGTATGGAGCCGGCGCTCTGGCCCTCTGCAAGCCTGTCAATGCACAATACCACTGCATATAATTACACATTGGTCTATAAATGAACATGTCCTTATTTGAAAATGTCTTACAATTAATTAAAATTAAATAAAAGCATGTTTTCATAGGCAAGAAGCCAAGGAAAAGATACATTTAATATGACTAAAATTTCTAGGGCCATCAAAGAGAAAACAACAAAGCAAATGGAGCAGGAGCAGAATCATGCTGGGAAATAATTTTATTTCCACTTTAAGCTTTCTCATCAAACACTGGCTATCACCCGAACCGAACAGGCTCATTAAACCAGTGCTATCAGCACAGCAGGACATCCAGCATGAAATCAAGTCGCTTTAACTCGTGTCTCACTGGGGTGTGTGTGAGTGTGTGTGATCAAGCACATTTTTGAAAGAACCGTCTTGACACGAGGAATGACCAAGAGCCGCTGTGATTGGTTTAAACTGATGCGGGGAACGATTACTCTCGCTGCTTTAGGGAAAAGAATTTGCTGTGTTTTGGCAGGCAGCGCTACACACAACACACTAGCTCATGTTTCACACACATTTAAAAGGGCTTTTAAAAGAAAAGCTTAGAAGTAAGTTTCTAGATGTTTGCTACTGAGCGAAAGAATATAGTTTATTAAGATAATAATCTGAAAATGGTTAGATGGTGCCTGGTCTTTAACCTGTAAAATGGTTGTCTGTTTGTGGCTTTTAGTTTCGATTTTAGCTTTGAGGTCATCTGTATACTTCTTCACAGGGTCCTATTCTGCTTTTTTCACATGTTATTCAAATTCTTCTCTATATCAGTGTCAGTGTTTCTGAACTCCTGAAACGCCTCCATTGTAGTCTTGAGTTTCTTCCGGGAACGAACACGTCACAATATTCCTCATTATAATAATTCATACGCAGAATAAAGGGGCGGGGCCTGGTTGAGTTAGTTAGTAGTGTGTTAAACTGGCGGTTATGGTAAGGGGCGGGACATTTCCCAAACACACTCGAAGCGCTCGACCAATCACAACACACTGCTCCAGCCGACCAATCAGAGCACAGTGTGCTTTTCAGAAGGAGGGGCTTCATAGAGACAGGAAGTAAACAGAGCGTTACTGACAGACTGGGAAGAGAGGAGCCGCAACAATGGAGAATATGAGGAAAATAATCAACATTCAAGCAGGAAAACCTGTTCTAGTAGAGACTAAACACAACAGCAAGGCTTTAAAAAAGGGCGTAATAGGTCCCCTTTATAGTAGACAAAATAACTTAGCACATCTATAGTCTTTCTCTTACATGAAAACATAGGCAGTTTCTTGTATACATAGGCAGTTTTTTGTTGGGTACAAAGCTAGAACTATCAGTAGTTTCAAAAATATTCTAGGTGTAGCCACCTTATCACTGTTGCCCTACTAAATGATCTTAAACTAACCCAATTATAAAAGTCATGCAATTAAAGACTAAGTGATTTCAAACCCTTGGATGTGATCATACCAGGTGAACTCTGAGGCGAGGATCCGGGAGAGCAGCGAGGAGAGAAGCTCAGGCCGGGGTGGAAGGAGTGAGAGGGAACATACGACATGATCTCGTCATCAAACAGACTGCATGACAGAGAAGAAAAACATTCAAATGTACACTGGTGGTTTGCAATAATTTAGATGTGCATAAGAATGATTTCTGAAGGATCATGTGACACTGAAGACTGGAGTAATGATGCTGAAAATTCAGCTTTGATTACAGGAATAAATTACAGTCTAAGATATATTCACATAGAAAACAGCTGATTTACATTGGAATCATATTTCACAATATTACTGTTTTTACTGTTTTTTTTTTTTTCATCAAATAAATGGTGAGCATAAGCATCTTTAAAAAAAAAAAGAGTAAAAATATTAATTATTCCAAACTTTTGACCACCAGTGTATAGAGAAAATATTTTTGGATACTTATATTAAATGTCATATAAATAATATAAATTAAATATCTGAGTGAGTAAAAAAAAAAATGTAGGTAAAAAGAAAACATTCTGCTTAAACTAAATCTATTATTCAACAGTGTGTTAACTGTTGATTGAGCCACTTATTTCTAGTTCTGCATGTTGGTCCATGTGAGTAAGTCATAAGTCAAAGTGCCTTTGTTTGAGGAGTGATCTGAACCAAACACTGAGGATTGTGTTCAAAGACACGTCTTGTGGTTTTTCATTTCAACTAAAACATGAAAATCATGCACACTTTCCCCTGCAACACACTGCAGTCACTGTACCTTAACAGCATGACCAGGTCGGCGTCACAAGACAGCTTTTCAACACCTTGAGGACCTTCAGTCCTGATGTAATGGATTTTCTCCCTGAGAGAAAACATGTAAGAAGACCCAGAAGAAGCATGTAAACATTCACACAATCTCACATTTCCACTCTCACGCCAATGGAATGTTTAAATAATTGTTTTTAAAGTAACAGTAATGCACAAGTTGAAGGGAATTATAGTGTGCATTCAGGAGTAATATTAAAATAATAATCAGCTTTCTGCATTAGTGATGCTGTAAATGCACAAGTTACTGTATTTACGAAGTCAAATGCTGATTCACAGTCACAAAACTTTGTTTTATGCATCTTTATTAAACTGTAACTTTATATCTATATAAGCTTGTTATTTTTGTATTATTTATATACTGTCATTGTGGTAACACTTTACAATAAGGTTCATTAGTAAACATTATTTAATGTATTAAATAACAAACTAACAATGAGCAATTAATTTGTTACAGTATTTATTCATCTTTGTTAATGTTAGTTAATAAAAATACAGCTGTTAATTGTTTGTTCATTTTAGTTCACAGTGCATTAACTACTTTTAACAAATACAACCTTTAATTTTAATAACGTATTAGTAAATGTTGAAAGGTAAAGTGTTACAGTTTTTGTAATTTTATATTTTGTTTTCATTTTAGTTTAAGTTTTAGTAATAGAATGTGTCATTATGGATCTCTGCACTCCCAGAATATTTTTGCTGTTGTTACAGTGCTTTAATTGTCTTTGGCATAAAACGACTGGCGTTCTGCTCACTGTTGTACAGTATAACCTATTTAACTAAAACACGTGCTTGAGTTACTGAGTCCCCATCAACTCTATAACCCGAGATCAAGTCCCGGCGTTTACAGAGAGGCCTCACCTGAGTGTGTGATTTCAGAGACGGCCTCACCTGAGTGTGTGATTTCAGAGACGGCCTCACCTGAGTGTGTGATTTCTGAGACGGCCTCACCTGAGTGTGTGATTTCAGAGACGGCCTCACCTGAGTGTGTGATTTCAGAGACGAGACGGCCTCACCTGAGTGTGTGATTTCTGAGACGGCCTCACCTGAGTGTGTGATTTCAGAGACGGCCTCACCTGAGTGTGTGATTTCTGAGACGGCCTCACCTGAGTGTGTGATTTCAGAGACGGCCTCACCTGAGTGTGTGATTTCTGAGACGGCCTCACCTGAGTGTGTGATTTCAGAGACGGCCTCACCTGAGTGTGTGATTTCAGAGACGGCCTCACCTGAGTGTGTGATTTCTGAGACGGCCTCACCTGAGTGTGTGATTTCAGAGACGGCCTCACCTGAGTGTGTGATTTCTGAGACGGCCTCACCTGAGTGTGTGATTTCTGAGACGGCTTCACCTGAGTGTGTGATTTCAGAGACGGCCTCACCTGAGTGTGTGATTTCAGAGACGGCCTCACCTGAGTGTGTGATTTCAGAGACGGCCTCACCTGAGTGTGTGATTTCAGAGACGGCCTCACCTGAGTGTGTGATTTCAGAGACGGCCTCACCTGAGTGTGTGATTTCTGAGACGGCCTCACCTGAGTGTGTGATTTCAGAGACGGCCTCACCTGAGTGTGTGATTTCAGAGACGAGACGGCCTCACCTGAGTGTGTGATTTCTGAGACGGCCTCACCTGAGTGTGTGATTTCAGAGACGGCCTCACCTGAGTGTGTGATTTCTGAGACGGCCTCACCTGAGTGTGTGATTTCAGAGACGGCCTCACCTGAGTGTGTGATTTCTGAGACGGCCTCACCTGAGTGTGTGATTTCTGAGACGGCCTCACCTGAGTGTGTGATTTCTGAGACGGCTTCACCTGAGTGTGTGATTTCAGAGACGGCCTCACCTGAGTGTGTGATTTCAGAGACGGCCTCACCTGAGTGTGTGATTTCTGAGACGGCCTCACCTGAGTGTGTGATTTCAGAGACGGCCTCACCTGAGTGTGTGATTTCAGAGACGGCCTCACCTGAGTGTGTGATTTCAGAGACGGCCTCACCTGAGTGTGTGATTTCTGAGACGGCCTCACCTGAGTGTGTGATTTCTGAGACGGCCTCACCTGAGTGTGTGATTTCAGAGACGGCCTCACCTGAGTGTGTGATTTCTGAGACGGCCTCACCTGAGTGTGTGATTTCTGAGACGGCCTCACCTGAGTGTGTGATTTCAGAGACGGCCTCACCTGAGTGTGTGATTTCTGAGACGGCCTCACCTGAGTGTGTGATTTCTGAGACGGCTTCACCTGAGTGTGTGATTTCAGAGACGGCCTCACCTGAGTGTGTGATTTCAGAGACGGCCTCACCTGAGTGTGTGATTTCAGAGACGGCCTCACCTGAGTGTGTGATTTCTGAGACGGCCTCACCTGAGTGTGTGATTTCTGAGACGGCCTCACCTGAGTGTGTGATTTCAGAGACGGCCTCACCTGAGTGTGTGATTTCAGAGACGGCCTCACCTGAGTGTGTGATTTCTGAGACGGCCTCACCTGAGTGTGTGATTTCTGAGACGGCCTCACCTGAGTGTGTGATTTCAGAGACGGCCTCACCTGAGTGTGTGATTTCTGAGACGGCCTCACCTGAGTGTGTGATTTCTGAGACGGCCTCACCTGAGTGTGTGATTTCAGAGACGGCCTCACCTGAGTGTGTGATTTCTGAGACGGCCTCACCTGAGTGTGTGATTTCTGAGACGGCCTCACCTGAGTGTGTGATTTCAGAGACGGCCTCACCTGAGTGTGTGATTTCAGAGACGGCCTCACCTGAGTGTGTGATTTCTGAGACGGCCTCACCTGAGTGTGTGATTTCTGAGACGGCCTCACCTGAGTGTGTGATTTCAGAGACGGCCTCACCTGAGTGTGTGATTTCTGAGACGGCCTCACCTGAGTGTGTGATTTCTGGAGAGACTAGGCTGCCGTTCCTGCAGTGTGTCCAGTATGTTTGGCTGGCGGAGGAAAGCCACAATCTTGTCATTGTAAGCTGAGGATAAAGAAAACAGACAAAAACCTGTGATGAATTACTGAAAATTGCATAAAAAATGAATTGTGGAGATTCCAAAAAAGTAGACTACAGATTATATGGACAAATGTTATTACGGTTTATACCATGATCTGTATGAATACTCGATTCTGATTGGCTGGAAGGTGTGCAGTAAAACCACCGTTCTATATTAATGCACTGTTTTCAATGAGGCGAACACACACACATACGTCTCTCAGAGATCGTGCTGCGCACACACAGAAACATTCAGGAGCAGAGAAACTTGTTGTCAACATGACATTATTAAGGTGCTGTCTGTAAGAATGACAGCAAGTGGTTGCCAGTTTAAGGACACGCGACAGAACGAGTGCAATTGACAATGAAAGCCGAGAAGACTTACACACTGTAAGTTAATGAGTTGATTTATCCGCGTTTTAATATGCTCTTGTTCATAGAGATTTTTAGATGTATATCGAGGCTTTTTAGGTTGTGTGGAATCTGCAATCTCTGACCCAGCTTGTTTGCTCGTTTCCAAGGATGCAATATGCTGTGTTTCTTGACAACTGGCAACCCAGGTGTCGAAAAACTATTTGGTAAACTGGCAGTGGGCGGAGTCACAAAGACCAAAACAAAAACACACATTCCAACACAGAACGTGTAAAATAATAAGTAAAATAACTGGATGTAGAAGTGTTTTCCAGAGAAATAAGTATGTGAACTTAATTAATTAAGCATGTTTCCTAAATATCTGCAAACATATTATAGTATTTTTATGCTTTAGTAGAGTAAAAAAGTTACATACAGAACCTTTAATCTTTGTTGATTAAAATAATTTCTTAAAAAAAAATGTTGTCCAAAATGTTACAATAATCACTTATTCAACTCAATGATCCACAATACCGATAATGAATACAAAATACACGTTTTTTTTTCTTTTCTTTCATTCTTTCGGTTGGCCATCTATGTTTTGACTGATACTTCGGTCACCTTCACCAGCGAGTCTTATGGCTTAAAACCTGGCCGTCGTATGTGTGCTGACTGACCCAGAGGCACTGAATCCGGCTGGTTTTGACTATTTCCAGGTCTGTTCACCAGAGAAGATCCTCTGCTGCGGGACACGTCTGATGCCTGAGTAACACAATACATGATCATAATTAAACAGAGCATATGCTTTAATGTTCAAAAAACAAATTTTTTTTCACATAATGTACATTTTTACAGAACCGCTACTCTCAGGGGCGGTTTACATGACACTGTTTTCAACTAAAAACGTAAAACTTTTTATGCGTTTTGGCTGTTCGTTTACACGACGAATCTCTGAAGACAATGACGTCATGTACATGCGTATTACAGTCTATAGTATTCCATCTTCTGGCCTGGCAGCAGAATACAGGGTTTTTAGTCGTTTTCGCAGAACCGATCATTTTTGACAATGGTGTCGCCTGTACGTGGAAAACTCAAAGGAAAAACTTCTCCGCTTTAAGCATGTCATTGTAGTGTAAACGTGCCGTCAGTCTGCCTGAAATGCTCTGTTTGAGTTCTGGTTTTCTACAAAGCCCCGCCTTCCGAAAAGCCTAGAGTTTTTTGATTGGCCAGCTGTCCCAGTGCGTTGTGATTGGCCAAACACCTCAATTGTGTGTCGGAAATGTAATTTAACCCTCTGAGGTCTAAGGTGTTTTTGGGGTCCTTGAGATGTTTTGACATGCCCTGACATTTGTGTTTTTTTCAGTTGCTTATAAACATATTAATTGCAAAGGTGTAATTACACTCTATTTAGCACAAACAGGGCTACCATAATATGTGAGCAAGATGTATGTACATGTTTGTATTTTTGAGAGAATATTGTTTATGCATGGTTATTGAAAAAACTAAAACTTAAAGTGTCTGAAATAAGGCCACAAAACACATACTAAATATGTGTCCACAAGACTTTTGACTAATGGGTGTTGTTGCCTAGAATTTTTGCTTCAAAATGATCTGAAAATCATCCTGCCTAATCATTTACACAAAACAATACATTGATTTAAATTTTATAAGACACCTTTTGTTTGGAAAGGCAATATGCGTGGAGGCGTGTTCACACCTGAGAAGACAAAGGCCGGATAATGTGCCACATACATAATGAGCTGCATATTAAGTAGCCTTTCACACAGGTGTGTCACAGGATCCCAAAGAATGCAAGGACAAAATAAATTATCTATATATACATATTTTACAATTAGAAATTGTAACCAATTACAAATAGGTTACAATTACAACAACAATTACAATTTTAACAATATTTCAAGTGTATTCTTTCTTTGTAAAAAGTCTACATTTTATCATACGTATTAAAAAAGGTAAGGATTCATTGGTTTGAATATTGGAACAAACACTATAATAACATCTTAGTTGATAATTCAATATACCTACTTTATTTTTGACAAAACATCCCATACTATAGTATATTTAACATATGAGCAGAAATTGGCGAACAAAAGCTTACCTATTTAATGTGACAGTGGTCTTTTTTTACAGTCAAAACTTTATAATCTATCCAAAACCAATCACGAAATCTTGTCTAAACATTCATATTTAGTCTGTAACATATGGTGTTTATGATATTATATTAGCATGTTAATTTGCAGTTTGTTGCTTATACAGGCATTTTATTTCAACATGTTTCAGTCTATTTTTACTCATCTTAGTAGGCTATAGCAATATAGTTTGGATGTGTCCATGTAAAAATAACGTTTACTAATGTAGATGCGAGAGTGAATGAACGGCACAGACACACGCTGTATAACTGAAGTAAACAAAGCGCGCGCGCCTGTGCCGTTCATTCATCATTTAGCCTACACACAGACACGCAATTCATATTTAAACAGTCTTTTTGCGGTTTACAGTCAGACACTATCCAATATCGCGATTAGAACAAAGCACTTAAGAATAAATGACTTACTACATCAGCTGGATCCGTTGCTCCTCGAAATGAAACTACCAGCACTTCTGGTACATTTTCCAGGGTTATTAGATAGTATTATTCCTCACAGCGTAGGGATACGCTGTGTACACAGCGGTAGTAAGAAACTTACTAAACATGATGTGTTTATAATCCAGCTGGTGGGCGTTGGCATGTTTGCATGGCTTGCCTTAGATCATTTGCGTTTGAATACCGCGCGCTCTCCGTGGGCGTGGCACATTAACGCGTAATGAGGTATAATGAGCTGGAAAGAAAAATACTGACATCTCTCTCTTTTCATACAGATTACATAAACTGGGAATATTTGTTTTTTTATATAAATTAATTCATTTAAAAGAAGAGAGTTCAAGCTTCATTATGGAAAAACACTCGTGCCTGTATGACAAGTATTCGCGGAATTACAGTTAATTTTCGGACGCGTTTCAGAATGGACTTCACTGACAGAGAGAAGGCAAAACTAGCATCATGTTTATTTTTCTTTATTTGACTAAAAGCACAATACTTTGTTTATATTGTGAGTATACACAAAAAAAATAGAAACTTAACAGGATCGAATGATGTATAACACTAACACGTAAGATCAAAATCAACAGAGTATTTTGAGTCTCTTTTGCACTGATAAGAAAAAAAGCGAGACTATCGCACCGGCGCGATAGCCGACCTCAGAGGGTTAATAATAGCAAGTTTCAGCTTCCAAGGCTTCTAAAGCATCCAGAACGGTTTTGCTTTCGAATTGAAACACACAAACAACACTTAAGCCTCGCCTTCTTTCTTTGCGTTGGCCTTTGTTGCTAATATAGACAGGTCTGGATCAGCGTTCTCTGTTAGATCAAATAAATCCCATTTGTGGGAGAATACGAGCTTTATAACTTTGCAGAACTTTGCAGGCCTCTTTAAATAAATCTGAAATCATGAAATATATTTCCACATGGTGTGTGTGTGTGTGTGTGTGTGCGTGTGTGCTGTACCTCTCCGGCACTATAGCTGCGCAGTCTCTGTAAGTGCTGTCTGTGTGTGAGGTGGTTGGGCAGTCGCCCGTTCTGAAGGGGAATCCTGGGGTCAATGAAGGTCGTTGCCCGACTGTTGTGGTCCACAAAGAATGACTACCACAGCAAAACACACACACACACACATATATACACACACACACACACACACACACACACACACACACACACACACACACACACACGTTTGTTTTGCTATACTTGATAGGACATTCCATACACATAATGGTTTTTATACAGTACAAACTGTATATTATGTCCCCCTACACTAACCCTATACCTGTAAACCTACCCATCACACACACACACACACACTAGTGATGCGCGGGTCGTCTCATAACCCACGGACCCCGCGGGTAAAGAAATTGTCACTTTATGTGCGGGGCGGGTTGGGGCGGGTCATACATTTAAAAAAAAAAAAATCCATGTATGTTGCGTGCAATTTTCATATTTTATTAGATTCTTTGATAAGGTTACAATACGAAGGCCGTAGCAACATAACTTGCGTGATGTCCCCAGACCTTTGGCGTCACGTGACACGTCACGAAAGCGGCGCGCCAAGCAGCTCCCACATTCATGCTCATCTTCATAATCGTCTGTTGTTGCCAGTTTACAGGGCGATGTTTCCAAGCACTTTCAGGCTGAAATAAAAGCTGTTTTCATTTACATTACAATGCCTAGTATGTCTATTTAATGGTCACGGGTGTGGAGTGGTTGTAAAAATAGATACAGTGATGCGGGGCAGGCCAAATAATTTCATAAAAGCGGGACCCGCGGGTTGGAAAAAAATCCGACCCGCGCATCACTAACACACACACACTAACCCGACCCCTAAACCTACCCATCACATAAAACTTTATGGATTTTTATATTTTTAATAACACACTGTTTAGTATGTTTATAAAGCCATTTGAAATACGAGAACTCAGGAAATGTCCTCATAAATCACGTTCACATTGTAATACCAGTGTAATACCAATGTCATTATACAAATTGATGTCCTCATAAATCACAAAAAACAAACACACACACACACACACACACACACACACACACACACACACACACACACACACACACACACACACACACACACACACACACACAAACACACACAAACACACACACACACACACACACTAAACCTTGCCTGAACTGCACAACTCTGAGTGTGTGTGAGCCGTGTGGAAGCTCACCTTGCCCTGCGGGTCAGTTTTGATCTCCCAGCCTCTCGGGAGCTCCAGCTGAGTATCAGCGAATTTGTTGAGGAAAGTGACGAGGTCACGGTTGTGTTGATATCGCTCAAAGTTGCGCGCGTCTCGCCGTATTTTCAGAATCATGTGCTTTAGGCAGGTGCTGTTAGTAAACATCCTATATGCACCCTGAGGGGGAAAAGACAAATACATTAATCAATAAAACAGTTTGTAAAATATTTAAGCACGAATGAGAGTTTGCAGGGGTTTAATCTCACTAAAGGATTGGAGAAGTCCTGCATGTGTCACCAGAGAGAAGTCTTACTTGGTTTTACTGGAAGATCCAGTTATGACATTTTGATTAAACATCACAATGTCAAAAAAAGAAAGAAACATATGCATGGATGAACTGTTCACAATAATATCTACAACATGCAATTAGAAAATAAACGGGGTGACTTTTCATTTCATGTCCAGGGCTCCAGACTGCGACCATTTTTCCTGCTGGTGCGACCAAATGTTGTTATAGGTTTCCGCAACTTTCCCAGCAGTGAATGGCAAACAAAATGAAAGCGGAACGAAACTGCGCTACTCGTTTGTGCTTCACGGACCGTTTATTAGTTCGGACCAATAATAGACAGCGCCGCCGCCGTGAGCTACTCGGCAGTCGCGGGCCGATCTCGATCACGTGTCTTCGTTACTACACAGCGCCGGGAAATCCCGTCTGCGTTCGTGTTAGAAAAATAACCATATTTAAAACTTTATCGACTAAAATAACTAGTTTCCGGCAGACGGCCGTACGCATTGATTTACGGCAAAAGAGTAACACTTGAACTTGGTGCACAACGTAATGACGGCAATTGACGCCCCCCCCCGGTTCAAACACACACGGCTGGGCAACCGCGTTTGTCATCATGTTGTGCGTCAAGTTCAAGTTCAAGTGTTAAGGCCATTGCACACTGAGTCCAAAATTCGCATCCGAAATTTTCGCACGTTAAAAAAAAAATTCGACCTCACGTTGTGTCAATCACGCTTGCACACTGTCTACGAAACTTTCGTCCGTAATAAAAATTCGGATCGGGTTCGATTTTCTGCGTTTTTCGCATCCACAGCCAGCATTTTGAGAGTTTTTTTGACAATTCAGAGCCACCGTACAAGCGAACGACAAAATCCAGAATTGTGTCTGACAAGTATTATTATTCGGGTACAAAATATAACCTGTATAGCTACAGCTGTTCTGTCTGCCCAGCGCTTCCGCCGGCCGTGTGTGTGTGTGTGTGTCCATGTCCATACTTTAGACATACTGCCAGTCTCTGTTCACGGAAATTGGTGGTCTTCTTTTTAATATGTGGCTCCAGTATCGCTAGCAAAGCATCAAACTGTTCCACTGACATCCTGAGGTAAATTTTGAATCGCTCGGGATAATTTCGCAACTCCCTGATAAGGAGCTGAAACTCTCCTTCCTCTCGGCGCAATCTCAGGATTGGATGGACCCAATATTTCCTCTTTCTTTTTCTCTTTTTAAGAAGAGAGAGGGCAACAAAATCATCCTCACTGCTTTACGAATCCATTTAGTATTTTTTGCGTTTTTTTCCGCAAAGGTTTAATAAATATGCATCGGACTCAGTGTGCAAGGTTTCTGTGCGTGACGAATTTTTGGGCTGACGAACACGAAAAAACGCATACGAAAATTTCGGACTCAGTGTGCAATGGCCTTTACTCTTTTGGAGTAAATCGATGCGTACGGCCGTCTACCGAAAACTAGTTATTTTTGTCGATAAATTTTTAAATATGGTTATTTTTTCTTACATGAACGCATCGCTTTGCTTCAGAAGGCCTTTATTAACCCCCGCAGAGCCGCGTAGAGCACTTTTATCATGGATAGATGCACTTTTATCATGGATAGATGCACTTTTATCATGGATAAATGCACTTTTATCATGGATAGATGCACTTTTATCATGGATAGATGCACTTTTATGATGGATAGATGCACTTTTATCATGGATAGATGCACTTTTATCATGGATAGATGCACTTTTATCATGGATACATGCACTTAAAACTTAAAAAATGACACAGTGTAGCTTTAACTGCAAAGGACAGAGACAAAAAAATCACTCATTGCTCTTGGCTGAATAACTTTTGAAACTTTAATAAGGATTAATCTATATTTAATTTATCCAGTGAAGACTATAGTGTTATTTTACATTTGATTGCTACTGATCATAATTTGATTATTTGTTCATATTTTATTACTGACACTTTACTTGTCTTTAACAATATTTAATATTTATATGAGTTAGGCTAGTAGTTTTTGGTGTCATAACCTTATTTGTTAGGTTACATGGTACAAAAACAACAAAAACTATTTGACAATTTGTTTGAATTTATTTATTATTTTTTTGTTCTGGTGCTGACGGGGCCATTAGAAAAAAATCATTAGCGTTGAGCCCTGAATATTCAGTTAGATGGATATTCCAAATATTTCATGATCATTTGGTCATATTTGGGTTTCAAGAACTAGAATATTGGCTCAGTCTGCATGTGACAATCATATTAATGCATATTCATAATTCATATTCTCGTGAATGTAAATCAATCACCTGGTCTGATATGGAGAACAATGTGTTGTTATCAAACCAAACACACACTGAGACTTCAGTATAATCATGAATATTCAATCAATGCCTCGTATTTATGAGGTCTTTGTATGTGACCTGCATGACATAACATGAAACAGAATAAAGGCGTCTCTGAGAGCACGACACCAACACAGAAACACACACACACAGATTTGCACCATAAACACACACATCCACTCGCACAGATCCACTTCTATCTCAGCACGCTTTATCTTTGCCTTGTTAATTTCTGTTATCTGTCTCCTTTGCAGCAGGAGAGCTTATGTGATCAATAAAGAGGGAATCTGCAAATAGTTCAGTCAATATCAGCCTTCAACTAAAGTGCAATCTAGTCGTGGACAGAGTGAGTTCACAAGCGCTCGACTGATCCCGGAAACGTCCTCACAGAGTCTGGATACACTGAAGCAAATTAAGCCGTGAGTAAAAAACATCAGGAGGATTCAACGCACTGGATACAAATGCTTACAGTGAACAGGGAACGTTCTGGAAAACGTTCTTCCAGAAACGTTAGTAAAACGTTCATTCAAAGTTCTGGCCTTTAATTACATTCTCAAAACATTAGCACAAAAATTGTATTTATACATCATACATGGAACGCTTTTCTGAAACATTTTAGGTGTGTGTAAAGGTCGTTGAACACTGAGTCCGAAATTTTCGCACGTTAAAAAATGAATACGACCTCATGTTGTCAATCACGTTTACACACTGCCTCCGAAACTTTCATCCGTCATAAAAATTTTGGATTGGGTTTGATTTTCTGCGTCTTTCGCATTCAAGCATTTTGAGAGGTGTCTTGACAATTCAGAGCCACCGAATGACGAATACGAAATGCATACGAAAATGTCGGACTCCGTGTGCAAGGACCTTAAGTCTAAATGTTACTTTTTTCAGAAAGTAACTTTCCATAATTCTTGCAAACGGAGAAAACACACAAAGACACAATGTACAAGAATAAACATTGAAAACGTAGATTTGAACCTTCTCTTTGTGACTTACGTAGTTTGCATGGAGGACCGTGAAGAACTCTGGGTGTGTGACGAACTTGACGGTGGGACACTGGAGCAGAAGCGTGACGTTCTGAGTGTTTACCGGAGATGAACAACCTTCTCTTCTCGGATCTACAAACATCACAGCAGCACATTTACTATCACTATCACCGATGTCTCAATGCAGAGCTCACTTTTTCAACACAGGATCAGTCCATGTGGCTAAACTGAGAATCATTTAGCACTGCTTTGGCACAAAATACATTCAATGATTACAATTCTTTTCTCACTCAAACACAAACAATATAAAAATTCTGTTTACCTACAGGCCAATTTGCATGTTTATATGCTTTTTTTGCTACATTATTCCATATCTAAAAAATGAATTACTATGATAACTAGTGAGTTAGTCTTTCAGTTTCCTTATCCTCTATACTAAAGGTGAAGCTACTGTAATGTAAACATGGATCATGTCACATTTACTGCAGTGAATCCTAAAAACTGCGTGTCATTTTTGTTTTATAATGACATTTTACAAAATAAATCATTGTATAATGCTCCTGTTGTTAGTGTTTTAGCTCATTGTTTTATGAGTGACAAAGTGTGTCTGCTGCCTTTGCAAGTGTTGAGAAGGAATGAGCTGATTTGGGACACAAATTAAGTGTTTTAGTGCATTTTGAATGTGAATTTTACTGCTGTGCAAAAGCTGAAAGCTGGTAAGAAAAAGTTGAAAAAGTGGTTGAAAAAGTGACCCAATTATTGAGAAATGTGTTGTAGTTTGTAAAAAACAAACAAAAAAACTGTAAGCTTGGAAGAGTTTTTCTTGTACAAATGTTAAAAATTTAATCGTAATAGTTGGAGCTTAGATTATCACTTATTTTCAATCGATTGCTTTCTACAAGCATCTCACCTTCTGGATGAATTATGAATGAAGATACATACAGTTTTAAGTTGAAATGAAAGATTTCTGAAAGATAATCTCTCCTGTCTGCAGCTGCCACACACACACACACACACACACACACACACACTCTTCACATCAAACACACACTCTTCACATCAAACACACACTCTTCACATCAAACACACACACACTCTTCACATCAAACACACACACACTCTTCACATCAAACACACTCTTCACATCAAACACACACTCTTCACAAACACACTCTTCACATCAAACACACACTCTTCACATTAAACACACACTCTTCACAAACACACTCTTCAAATCAAACACACACTCTTCACATCAAACACACACTCTTCACACTCTTCACATCAAACATACACCCTTCACATCAAACACACACTCCTCACAAACATACACACCCACACAAACACACACTCTTCACATCAAAACACATCAAACACACACTCTTCACACTCTTCACATCAAACATACACCCTTCAAATCAAACACACACTCTTCACAAACATACACACCCACACAAACACACACTCTTCACATCAAACACACACTCTTCACACCAAACACACACTCTTCACATCAAACATACACTCTTCAAATCAAACACACACTCTTCACACCAAACACACACTCTTCACAAACATACACACCCACACAAACACACACTCTTCATATCAAACACACACTCTTCACACCAAACACACACTCTTCACACTCTTCACATCAAACATACACTCTTCAAATCAAACACACACTCTTCACACCAAACACACACTCTTCACAAACATACACACCCAGACAAACACACACTCTTCACATCAAACACACACTCTTCACACCAAACACACACTCTTCACACCAAACACACACTCTTCACACTCTTCACATCAAACATACACTCTTCAAATCAAACACACACTCTTCACACCAAACACACACTCTTCACAAACATGCACACCCACACAAACACACACTCTTCACATCAAACACACACTCTTCACACCAAACACACACTCTTCACACTCTTCACATCAAACATACACTCTTCAAATCAAACACACACTCTTCACACCAAACACACACTCTTCACAAACATACACACCCACACAAACACACACTCTTCACATCAAACACACACTCTTCACACCAAACACACACTCTTCACACCAAACACACACTCTTCACACTCTTCACATCAAACATACACTCTTCAAATCAAACACACACTCTTCACACCAAACACACACTCTTCACAAACATACACACCCACACAAACACACACTCTTCACATCAAACACACACTCTTCACACCAAACACACACTCTTCACACTCTTCACATCAAACATACACTCTTCAAATCAAACACACTCTTCACACCAAACACACACTCTTCACAAACATACACACCCAGACAAACACACACTCTTCACATCAAACACACACTCTTCACACTCTTCACATCAAACATACACTCTTCAAATCAAACACACACTATTCACACCAAACACACACTCTTCACACTCTTCACATTAAACATACACTCTTCAAATCAAACACACACTCTTCACACCAAACACACACACTTCACACTCTTCACATCAAACATACACTCTTTAAATCAAACACACTCTTCACACCAAACACACACTCTTCACAAACATACACACCCACACAAACACACACTCTTCACATCAAACACACACTCTTCACACCAAACACACACTCTTCACACTCTTCACATCAAACATACACTCTTCAAATCAAACACACACTCTTCACACCAAACACACTCTTCACACTCTTCACATCAAACACAAACTCTTCACATCAAACACACACTCTTCACACCAAACACACACTCTTCATACTCTTCACATCAAACATACACTCTTCAAATCAAACACACACTCTTCACACCAAACACACACTCTTCACAAACATACACACCCACACAAACACACACTCTTCACATCAAACACACTATTCACACCAAACACACACTCTTCACAAACATACACACCCACACAAACACACACTCTTCGCACCAAACACACACTCTTCACATCAAACATACACTCTTCAAATCAAACACACACTCTTAACACCAAACACACACTCTTCACATCAAACATACACTCTTCATATCAAACACACACTCTTCACACCAAACACACACTCTTCACAAACATACACACCCACACAAACACACACTCTTCACATCAAACACACACTATTCACACCAAACACACACTCTTCACAAACATACACACCAACACAAACACACACTCTTCGCACCAAACACACACTCTTCACACTCTTCACATCAAACACACACTCTTCAAATCAAACACACACTCTTCACACCAAACACACACTCTTCACATCAAACATACACTCTTCAAATCAAACACACACTCTTCACACCAAACACACACTCTTCACAAACATACACACCCACACAAACACACACTCTTCACATCAAACACACACTCTTCACACCAAACACACACTCTTCACAAACATACACACCCACACAAACACACACTCTTCGCACCAAACACACACTCTTCACACTCTTCACATCAAACATACACTCTTCAAATCAAACACACACTCTTCACACCAAACACACACTCTTCACATCAAACATACACTCTTCAAATCAAACACACACTCTTCACACCAAACACACACTCTTCACAAACATACACACCCACACAAACACACACTCTTCACATCAAACACACACTATTCACACCAAACACACACTCTTCACAAACATACACACCCACACAAACACACACTCTTCGCACCAAACACACACTCTTCACACTCTCCACATCGAACACACACAGCCACACAAACCCACACTCTTCACACTCTCCACCTCGAGCACACACACACATGAACCCGGTGTGTGAGCAGACCTGCAGCTGGTGCTGTGGGTTCAGTCTCTGGATCTGCGGTGGTGTTTCTCTGCGGCTCGTCTTCGCTGGCCATCGTCCTCTGGATGTTCTGATACCTGGAGACACAACAACACCTGAGACCAGCATCGCTCCTGCAGGAAAACACTATACGAGGAATTTTGAAAATCTATCAAAAGTGTGTTTGCTGTGACAGTGAGAGTCTCTGTTTGCTCTGAATATTCACATACTCTGCAGTTTATGATGCTTTTATTCTTTTTGATAATTGTAATTTATTTGTTTATTATTATCTTGACAATATATCAATCAAAAACAAAATGGAAGGAGAACAATTTTTTTTTTTTTACATATCGATGACGATAACAATCATAGCTTATTTTTATATAAATCTTCAAGTTTATATAAAAGATGCATAAAAGTTACTGACGTGGTATTTCAAAATCAACAACAATGTATAGTCTTCAATGTTCAAAAAACGTTTAAAATAAAAATCTGAAAGAAGTCTCTTCTGCTCACCAAAGCTGCATTTCTTTTAGCAAAAATACAGTAAAAACAGTGAAATATTATTCCAGTGTAAATCAGCTGTTTTCTATGTGAATATATAGTGAAGTGTAATTTATTCCTGTGATCAAAGCTGAATTTTCAGCATCATTACTCCAGTCTTCAGTGTCACATGATCCTTCAGAAATCAGTATAATATGATGATTTGATGCTCAACAAACATTTCTCATTATTATCAATGTTGAAAACAGCTTCATATTTTTGTGGAAACCGTCATACATTTTATTTATCAGGATTCTTTGATGAATAGAAAGTTCAAAACAACAGCATTTATTTGAAATAGAATCTTTAGTTACATTATAAATTTCTTTACTGTCACTTTTAATCATTTCAATGCATCCTTTCTGAACAAAAGTATTAATTCCTTTCAAAGCCATTTCCAACACATTGCACTGAATAACTAGTGCTCTCGATCCCTGTTCCCCGTCAGTGTCGTGTGTCCTCTAGGTGGCAGCTTCACCTCAAATATACTCCAGATGAGCTGATTTTGCTCCATTCATTCCGATATAGTCAATTCCCTGGCATTACAACACAATATTAAGCACATATTCTTCCAGCTTCAATAGTAGCCTTACTGGAC
>JAVALU010001811.1:107500-135000 GCA_030770095.1 Gila robusta
CAGACAGTCCGGTATAAAGAGACGAGACTTTAAAAGGTTAAAATGCTGCGGTTTAAAAGGGAGTTTTGAGCTAAAATGATTTTAAAAGTCTTTAATGCTGATTAGCTGGTATATGAAATCATACGCGGCGCTGGCGTCTCCAGTCTCAGATAAACTCCAGCTTTGTTCGTAACCACTCCTCAAGCCCAAGTTGGCCCGCTTTGGACCAAGGTATTCGGCTGGCCGAAAAACCCTGGCCATTGGCCCCAAGCAAGCCCTGACGAAGCCCGATCAAGCCCTGAAACTGATAGTTGAAACGCTACTAGCCCTGGCACGCACTAGCAGGCACTTTGTTTGCCCGACAGTGGAAACGCGGCTTTTGATTAAGAAATATCAAGAATTCCCGCACAACCCTGCAGAAAAATCCAGCATAAATCAACACTAATTCCATGATGGACCAGTCTGGTTTATGATGATTAGAGCTGGTAAAATGCTGGTCCAGCTTAGTCAAGCTGCTTTCAAGCATAACTGAGCTGGTCCACCAGTACTCCCACTTCCCATGCCGGGGAGGAGCAAACCAGCAACTAACATCCCATGCTGGACCCAGCATGCAAAACATACCTTGTGCTGGTGACGTTTCAGCAGGGACATTCAAGAGTTTAGCAAGCCCTTTCATCAATGCATAATTTGGACAAGGCTCCTCACCTGATGAGGTGACACTAGGCCCAGCTCCTGGCGACACCTCCACTGCCCCTTCTCTCTGGGGACTGTCCTCTGAGGACGACTCCCTCCACTGAACCGACCCGTCTCCTGGCTCCCTGATCTCTGGACTCTGCATCGAGTCCGAGACGGATTCAAAAGCACTGTTCTCTTCCTCTTCTTCCTCCTGCGAGGAGAAGACGGTGCTCTCCGACAGGCGTGTGCTGTCGACCGAAGAGAGACGTGTGTGGCTGCACAGGTGGCTACGACCCTCGTAACCCGAGTTACTGTAACATGAAGTGCTGTAACAGGAAGTGCTGTAACAGGAAGTGCTGTAGCAGGAGTTGTCACACAGTTCGCACTCACTCACTCGAGGATCCCTTCTGCTTACACACACTTCCCCGTCTTCGCTGTCCGGCCGAACGGTGCGGGGTGAGGGTCTTTCCCCCTCCAGGAGTTGGTTGAGTTCAGACAAGCGCTCTATGGAGAGGCTACGTGGTAAGGTACGCCTGCAACACGGTCTAGGACACTCAGGCACGATTGATGGAGACTGAGCTTCAGACACTTCATCTTCATCCTCCTCTTTGTCCTCTTGGGGTTTGACAGTGATTTCCTCTGATTCTGGATCAAGAACTTCGTCTTCATCTTGGCTGTCATGGTGGCATTGAGCTGACGGCAAGCTGTGCAGCAAATGATGAATGCGGATGTAGTGAGACCGTGGCGTCTCGGGTTCTTCACAGGCTGAGGCGATGACTGTCTCTAATTCGGACACTGGAAGTGAACAGGGTCGGCTTTTTCGCTTCAAGGCACCTCGCATCCTTGGGGAACAGGGTTCTTCCTCATTCCCATCTCCTTCCACCCTCATGCTAACATGCTCTGAGCTTCTCTCAATCTCTACATGCTCTCCAGTTGGTCCCATTTCATCTCCACATATGTCTTCAGCATCATGGTTCTCCAGTTCTTCCAAAGGAGTCTCAGCCACAGTTTCCTTGGACTCTATATTTCCAGGGTCTTGCTCCTCAGTTTCTCCTTGAGTGGCATCACTCAATAGTGTCTCTCCTTGAGCTGTTACAAGCTCATCGGCTGATCCTTCAGCTTCCGGTTGGAGATCAGCTATTGAAGTAAGCAGCACAGGATCTTGGGTCTCTACTTCGAGAGGACTTTCGGCAGGCGGCTCCTGGATGTCAGGTCCCAAACTCAATGCATCTTCCATAGGCAGATCAGCAGCTCCTGGTTGGTCCATGTTGGGCTCCAGCTCAGCCTCCTGGTCAGGTACCACATCAAAGACTGGCATTGCATTGAGGGATACTTCTTCATCATCTACCAAGGAGAACAAACAAATCTCTCAGTACGGTTAAACAGACCAGCTATGAAATACCACAAGACACCTTTAGCAATAAGTACTTGTGTAGAAATTTCCTGTCTTAAAGGCCCTGTTTAAACCTGGTATTAAGACGCATTTTGGTTGATCAGATCACAAGTAGACGAGGGACACACATTCTCGTTTACAAATGTTGTTTTAATCCGTCCCTTTCGTCCACTTTTGACCTGATTTCTTCGAGGGGAGGGTCTATAAGCGGGAAAATATGGACTTTTTCAGATCTTTTGATCCAATGGACGAAATAAGCTCACGCAATTTACATATGAACGCAACTGGAGAAAACAGAAAAACATACAGAGAGCAGCTCTGATAGCTGCAAGATCAGAAATCATGGTGAGAGAAAATTGTGCTTGGTACGTTTTTCTATCTTCAAAACCAATCTTGGGTCTTCAGCCGACACAGTTTAAATCCTGTTTGGCTAGAGCGCTTCCCATAATGTTCACGCATTAGGTCAGTAGACCTAGAATGTCTTTTGTTTTTGTTTGAACACATTCGACCACATGAGCGTTTTCACTACGAAAGCAATCCGGTTAAATGCTTTTTTGACTACCTCTGGAAGTGGTCGAAATGGGACAAGCTAAAAATGTTTTAGATAAGGTACAAAGTTGTCCTTTTAAGGTTTCTGCCCCAGTCTTTTTCCCATACAATTAAAGTACCAGTGATTGGTGACTGAGTGACTGGTCTCCAAGAAGGACAACAGTACAGTAAAGCACTGTAAAGA
This sequence comes from Gila robusta, assembly GCA_030770095.1. NCBI lineage: Eukaryota > Metazoa > Chordata > Actinopteri > Cypriniformes > Leuciscidae > Gila > Gila robusta. The sequence continues at coordinate 110,281 of JAVALU010001811.1, forward strand.
TGGTCCATATAAGTCTCTCCAGCACAACTCTCAGGTCTCATTGCCGACTTGGTATTCATCGCCCAAGTCATGTAGACTACTTTCATGATACTTTAGAATGAGGTGAGTAAATTATGACAGTTTTTATTGTTGAGTGAACAACTCCTGTAGGTTACGGTTGCTATAATTTTGGAAATAATAAAGTCCCCCTGTAGTCAATAATTTTATCCCTTAAAACTCATCTTTGATTACCAAAATTACATATTTAAACGATTTTTCCTCGAAAAAAATGTCTTCATGCCTTAAAATATCTTGGATGTCACTCAACACCCTTGCCTCATTTAGTATGCGCGGTTCTATGAATATGCAAATGAGCCCCACCTCCACTCACTCACTCACTCAGAGATCCACTCGTTGACAATCACACGTTGATCTGATTGGTTACAAGGTAGTTTGTGACGTCAGAAACACCAGCGATTTCAAACCGTGTTTTTGAGACTGTCTTTGGTTCACTGCAGTTTTAAGTAGAAAATACTCAGCAATGCTGTCAACTTATGAATTTGTATCTGGTTTGTCTTAAAGCATATTAAAAACACCACACAGACATATAAACAACATTAAAAGCTGGATTTTCACCACAGGGGGACTTGAAGCATTGTAGATGACCCGCTAGCCTTTAGTTCAATCAGTACAGCACGTCACTAGCAACCCTAAGGTCATGTTTGGATAAAAGCGCCTGCCTTAGTCACATATCATTAACAAATACACAAACAAATGATCTCAGGATTTGTACTGTTAGTTTTGCTTATGTTGTGAGAAAAGCATACAGTAGTAAACATCCTACAGACCTAGATGAATTGATGAGGTTATCTCAAAACGAAACTGCAACTGGCCACTGACATGATCTGTTGGAAGCCGTCGGCCTAAAGTGTAACTCACCACACGGTCCCTGTTCACACAGACACAAGAAAGACAAGGATGCTTGACATTTTAAAATCTCGTGAGAAATTAACTATAAAATAAATCTTTAGGCACACCAAAAACCTATCTGTGCATTGTCTTTTAAATTAAAGTACCTACTTGTAAACATAACATATTTTTAGGTCTATGAAAACTGGAATCCTGGAGGAAAAACATGCACAAATGGACCAGTAGTTTGAGAAACAAGTCAATAATTAGAGTGTAATCACAGTCCTCAGCTGGCTCACAGTCAGATAATTAATGTATGTAAAGTGATTATTTAGTGGAGACCTACCCGATAGCATTCTTCTCCAGCAGCCTCTGTACAGGCACGACCAACTTTCCCAGAAAGCGTTTGATGATGGGTCTGCTCTTGGCAAATTTATCTTTTACCTCAATCTCCAAAACGTCCGTTGGCAGGGACACAAAGTTAAATCTCTGTGAATACAAAATCAAATAAGACTGCTCAGTTCTAAATCAAATGTTTTTTTGTTAACCGCTGATATTCTGTCTAGTTCCTTATCTTTGTTCTGCATGATTTACATCATCTTTCATTAAGTTTGATACCATGAGGAAATCTGATGGTTCTGAACACACGGACTGGAAATATATTACAAATATGTTGCTGCATTCCTGACCTTCTCAAATGGCTAATCATTTATTAGATTTATAATTATAATTATAATTATATAATTATAATTTATATTATATGTATTTTGTGAAGATTTTTCTTCTTCTTTTTTTTTACAATTTTAATTGAACACCCCAGCAACACCCTAGCAACCACGCAGAATACCCTAGCAACTGCCTAGAAACACCATAGCAACTACCCAGAACACCCTAGCAACCGCCTAGCATCCACCCAGAACACTCTAGCAACACCCTAGCAACCACCTGAACAACATGAATAAGCTATATCTCAGCACCAGAACATCGTACAGACATGTTTGTTGGCTCGTATGCAATCATGTACCACACCCTAGCAACCGAGTGGCGAGTTTTGCCACTGCAAGCACCACTCACATTTTCTTCAGGAAATGTACATTCTAGTTTATTTTAAAATTCTTAAAAATTAATTAAACTCATAGTTAAAAAATAAAATACATAAATAAATGAAAATAAATATAATAAATAAATAAATGAAAAAATAAAATAAAAATAAACAAATATAAATACATAAATGCATATAAATAAATAAATAAACAAAAATAAATATAATAAATAAATACATATAAATAAATATAAATACATACATAAAAATAAATACATAAATAAAAATCTATTTAAAAATTTAAAAAAAGAATGAATGAATGAATGAACGAACGAACGAACGAACGAATGAAGGTCCCCCTTGACTTATCAGAATGTAAGTCTGTATGCGATACACAATGTTCTCTCCACTCAGGGATGCTGCATCCTGGCCGGAGTCCATGGGAAACTGCAGTGCTGACGGTGTGTATGAAAGCACAGCCTGGAGTGTATTGTTCCCTGAGGCAGTAAACCTCGGAAGCACGATTCGTGTTCAAGATTCCTGTGCCTCACAGGACTTTAGGACAGCGCCACACAAGCCCAAACTCAGCAGCTTCTGCAATCACAGTGACATTAAACCCCTGCCCATCATATCTAAATCTCCACAGGACTCCGGGAAGACAAGGCTCAGGAAACACATTATGCTAGTTAGAGACGGTCTGCAACTGCGCGAATGAGTGGAAGATAACAGACACAAGCAGAGAAGAACGGCTGGTTATGTCCGAATACATTTGTTTAGATGTCCAGGGTTTATATGTTTATTTTACAGCTGCTCTGAAAGAGAGAATGCGTACAGTCTACAGAAACACATTAAATGCAGTCGAGGCAACAAACAGATTTAACAAAAAAACACCAATACAAATAGCATGGAGTCACTATGTTTTTAGACATAGTACAGTAATATAGGTTAACCAGATTTTTAACAGTCAAACTTGAACTTAATCAAATGCAAATAACACAATGATTTTTCTCGAAAAATTGTTTCTAAAAGAGGTCTCTTCACCAAAGCTGCATTTATTTGATCAAAAATACAGTAAAATCAGCAATACTCTGTCATATTATCCTCAATATTTTTCAGGATGTTTTGATAAATAGAATTTTCACAGCATTTAGTAGACGATTGCAGTGTTTATTCTAAATGATTAATCATTATTGTGTTAATAATGTTGAATGAGAATAAGTTCCTCTTGCAGCATCTCTTCTCTTCTCTGATGACGAGGGCGGGGCTATAACCTGTCACTCACATGAGATCAGCCAATAGCAAACCACAACCATCCAATCAGTTCCTCACAGACACAATCAAGCCCCGCCCACATTTGTTCTTGTTCCAGAAGTGTTTCACTCGATATACGACACAATAGAGAAGAATAGATGAGAACAACTTCCCTTTCATGAAGACTTTAAAGCATCCTTGCAAAAAAAAAAATTCTTACTAAACACAAACTTTTGAATGGTAGTGTGTGTGCTATTGTTTTAAGTACCATGGAATGCTATATAAATATCATAAGGATAATCATATTGTAATTATTCAGTGTAATGGTATCAAAATAACATGGTATTACCAACAAACTCCACGGTGATTTTTTTTGTTTTTTGTAATTGTTGGCTAATATAACTGCAAGTCTGTATTTTTGGTACTATGTAAAATGTGATGCAATGCAAGATTATTTTCCAAAATGCACAGATTGTAAGTGGCAACACAGGCCAGGTTTCTGAATCAAACTGCAGGATCTGTGACTGTAGGGCAGGAGTAAAAACATCCGACGCAAGCAGAAGCAGTAAAACACTTCGAGAATGCCCATAAATAAATCAGAGAGAATAAGAGCTTGTTCTGCGGTCGAACGAGGTCCACTGACCAACATAAAGCAGATGAAGGAATAAAGATCAACTCTCACACTCAATATGCGATATAAATAGTAATGTAAACAGACAAACTGTAAGTGTGTGTGTGTGTGATTATTAGTGAATAAGAACCAGTGTGTCTGTAGGTTTCAGAGCTTTAGCGGTGCAGAAAGACTCTGTCAGCAGGAATAAAGAGCCCATTAGTGGAGAGGACAGAAAATGCCTTTGGATTTATACAACAAAACACCCAGAATAAACACAAAAAGCATTAGGTCTGTCCCTCGACCAGCACAAGATTTCACATTCACTCTCAAGTGGAAATAATTTTCTATATTCCCGCATCAGGAAAAGATTTAAGCTGGTACATGTTATTATTGACCAAATAATACGATAGGCAAAAATATTGATTCATACTAACATATTTCTAATCATCATATGCCAAAATGATTGCAGTGCAAACATATTTATGCAGTTATTAATCACATCTGGGTGACATATTGCATATTCATGATGTTTGCAATGATTTTGTGGGCAATATGAAGTGAATATTTCCAAATTGTCAGTCGGTTGCAGAATTAAGACGGTCTTAACGTTTTAAATTGAAATCTTGAACAGCAAAAAGGCAATGCATTTAAGAAGTGCAATTCATTTTCAATTGGTTTTCATTTTCAAAAATATGTCCAATGAGGCATTTTACAATGTTTCCAAAAGGTAAATATTGTAGTTTCTTACAGAGTTGTTAAATTGGTACATACATAACTATGAACAAAACATTAGATTTATTAATGTATCAAAACATACAGGAGATTCCAAAAGTCTGAGACCACATTAAAAAATATGGGATTCAATATCTAATTTAAGCATGGAAATAAATGTTGAAAAAATATAAAATTAGTCATTTAAGATTTATTATAGTTTTATATTACATTTTATAATACAATATATTTAAATTACTATATTCATATTTTTAAATTAATAATATTTAAGATACTATTATAACTGTGTCATTAATTAAATAAGGAATGTGACACTGATCATGTGACTTAGGTCAGACAGTCTTTGAACATGATCATCAGGTTTTATACTGTACACTTGAATCCATCAGTGCTGCCGTCATTAAAGAAAAGGGGGAAAACAAAAAAAGAAGAAGAAATAATTAAATTCATGAAAACATTTGGTAAGATATAAGCGACCAACCCTCAGCAAAACCCTAATCTTACGATATGCACATGTTGTTAATTAATATTATTCACTACTTAATGATATAATTGCACTGTAACAAGGACACCTTAAAATAAAGTGTAAGACAGGTGTGTGTAAGACAGGTGTGTGTAAGACAGGTGTGTGCAAGACAGAGGTGTGTGTAAGACAGGTGTGTGTAAGACAGGTGTGTGCAAGACAGAGGTGTGTGTAAGACAGAGGTGTGTGTGAGACACAGGTGTGTGTAAGACACAGGTGTGTGTAAGACAGGTGTGTGAAAGACAGGTGTGTGTAAGACGCAGGTGTGTGTAAGACAGGTGTGTGTAAGACGCAGGTGTGTGTAAGACGCAGGTGTGTATAAGACGCAGGTGTGTGTAAGGCAGAGGTGTGTATAAGACGCAGGTGTGTGTGAGACACAGGTGTGTGTAAGACAGGTGTGTGAAAGACAGGTGTGTGTAAGACGCAGACGCAGGTGTCTATAAGACGCAGGTGTGTGTAAGGCAGAGGTGTGTGAAAGACACAGGTGTGTGTAAGACGCAGGTGTGTGTAAGACGCAAGTGTGTGTAAGACAGGTGTGTGAAAGACGCAGGTGTGTGTAAGACGCAGGTGTGTAGGTGTGTGTAAGACAGGTGTGTAAGACAGGTGTGTGTAAGACACAGGTGTGTGTAAGACAGAGGTGTGTGTGAGAGACAGGTGTGTGTAAGACACAGGTGTGTGTAAGACAGGTGTGTGAAAGACACAGGTGTGTGTAAGACAGGTGTGTGTAAGACGCAGGTGTGTGTAAGACAGGTGTGTGAAAGACACAGGTGTGTGTAAGACAGGTGTGTGTAAGACGCAGGTGTGTGTAAGACAGGTGTATGTAAGATGCAGATGTGTGTAAGACGCAGGTGTGTGAAAAACGCAGGTGTGTGTAAGACAGGTGTGTGAAAGACAGGTGTGTGTAAGACGCAGGTGTGTGTAAGACAGGTGTGTGTAAGACGCAGGTGTGTGTAAAACGCAGGTGTGTGTAAGACAGGTGTGTGAAAGACAGGTGTGTGTAAGACGCAGGTGTGTGTAAGACAGGTGTGTGTAAGACGCAGGTGTGTGTAAGACGCAGGTGTGTGAAAGATGCAGGTGTGTGTAAGACGCAGGTGTGTGTAAGATGCAGGTGTGTGAAAGACAGAGGTGTGTGTAAGAAGCAGGTGTGTGAATGACAGAGGTGTGTGTAAGACGCAGGTGTGTGAAAGACAGAGGTGTGTGTAAGAAGCAGGTGTGTGTAAGATGCAGGTGTGTGTAAGACGCAGGTGTGTGTAAGACAGAGGTATGTGTAAGAAGCAGGTGTGTAAAAGACAGAGGTGTGTGTAAGACGCAGGTGTGTGTAAGACGCAGGTGTGTGTAAGACAGGTGTGTGTAAGACGCAGGTGTGTGTGAGACGCAGGTGTGTGAAAGACGCAGGTGTGTGTAAGACGCAGGTGTGTGTAAGACGCAGGTGTGTGAAAGACGCAGGTGTGTGTGAGACGCAGGTGTGTGAAAGACGCAGGTGTGTGTAAAGCTCTATTCGTACGGGATAAGTATTACCTGGTGACCTCTAGTCATTTGTAATAATTGCGGAGATTGTCTGAGATCTTAATCCCGTGCGAATCGGCCATGTCTGTAATTTGTAAAGTAAAAATTCCCCGTAAATGACCCGCCATATTTCCTGAACGAGGTCCTGTGATAATTTCAGTCCCGTGCGAATCGGCATCTCTGTGATTTGGCGGGTCGTTTATAATTTTTTCAAGGTTTCTGTTTCCTGTGCACCTTTTTATCCATCTTTCGTGAAGAATGGATGCTGCGTTGGAGTGTTTTGATAGTAATTTGGGTGATGGGTCATATCGCTATACACTACATCACAACTATACAATTTGCAGAAGGATAAAGCTAAAAATCATCAGAGGAGCGAAAACAAACAGAATGATTAGATGGAGATGATTGACATGTATAGCAGCATGCGGTAAAGAACATTCTTCTGTTTATGATATATCATACAGCTAGACCTATAATAACGACAAGAAAGTTTAATATACATCAGGAGTGTGATGAAACATTAAGGCAAGAGTGTAAAACTGAGGGATTTCCTTCAGTCGTGGCAAATGGCCAGGGTTTGAAATCCTAGAGCAAAAAGATAGAGATGATAAAACAAAAACATTAGAGGACAGCAGAAAATTTACAGGTTCTTTAAATGGAAGAGGAAATACAATGTATGGCTTTTCCTTTTGTGGGATCTGTGCATCACACGTTTGTGTCTCGCCTTTGCACATTTTGCATTCTGCATTTTGTTATTTATTTTACAGTTGCATTAAATACTGTATAGACTAACAATTCTATATTTAACATCAACATTTAATTTTAAAATGTTTTTAATGTAACCTTCTCCCTTGAAATACTTTGGTCAGTTCGAGAATAATTTATGCAATTTTATATTATTTATTTGATACAATTAAAAGAGCAGTTCCATGTCTATCTTTGTATTGTTCGAGGTTGATATGGTGATATTTAGAATATTTATGGTGATATTTATGGTGATATTTAGGTGATGATGATGGTTGATATTTAGAGTGGGTAAATGGTAATAAGTACAGGTGAAACTCGAAAAATTTGAATATCGTGCAAAAGTTATAATTTTGATGATTATGGCTTACAGCTTATGAAACCCCCAAATTCAAAATCGCAGAAAATTTTAACATTACATGAAATCATTAAAAAAAAAAAGGATTTTAAATACAGAAATGTCGGCCCTCTGAAAAGTATAATCATGCATATGTATATAGTTATATATACTAAATATATTAGTTTCACCTTTTAATTTGAATTACTGAAATACATGAACTGTTGCACGATATTCTAATTTTTCGAGTTTCACCTGTAATGCAATACTAGAGTAATTAGTCGAATAGCACTGTTGAAGATATAATTAGTAGCTTGTAGCAAAATAAAAAATAAAAAATCTAATAAAATGTTTCAAAAAGTTAAAAATACTTGCGTGTGTGTGTGTGTTGTGTGTTGTTTGACTGCCATGATTAAATCCTTAAAAGCTTTGTGATATATATTGTAAATATCTGTCATCAGATATTAATAAAAAATAGCAAAACAAAAAAGGTTTTGGAGCTGAAGTCCCCCCTGTTCTGTGCGTGTGTTTCCCACATGTGTTGCAGACAGAAGCAGGGATAACATAACCAGTTTGAGTTTGAATCTGACTTTTTGAGCAGATTTTTTAGTGCTTCTGTTTTCAGAGCGGCTGGTAAAAGTGCCGTCATATTCAGAAGAGATTCTGCTTTCATGCTGAGACTCAAAGCTGCGCGATATCAAACACAGACTCACCAGAAAGACGTGAAATGTCACAATCACATCTCCAGACTCAGATTCAAAGATGACTTTTTAAGTGTCAAAATGCCTTTAAACGATCCGTCATATCGAACGCTGGGAAATGAATTTGAGTGAGAAAGTGTGTAACGGAAAGTTGAGATGTTGAAAAACAGTATGCGTGTCGGAGGAAAGGATGCGCGAGAGACGAGAGATGGTTTAATTAAACGACTTAAACGATTGAGTGAGAAAAAGCATTCAAATACTGTAAACATTAAACTCTGGTCACCAATAGACAGAGAAATAAAAGAAAGTGTATAAAGTCGGTAGAGTGGTGATCTCTGTCACATCTATAACTGACTCTCTCTCCAGTCCTCGTCGTACCTCGAGTTACCGTGAGCGAGCGTTACGTGATGTGAGGATCTCACCTCTCTCTTCCAGACGGGCTGGACCGTGTTGCAGACGATGCCGGACCGCTTCTCCTGTCCGTGATGAGGAAGAGCTGGGAAGATGCTGTGCTTTCCCGGCTGGATGGAGATCTTCAGATATGGGTCGGGATTAAAGAACATCCCTTTCTTTAGACCGACTGCCTGAATACCTGAAGAAAAGCAGAGCAAAGGAAGGGTTAATGGTGAAAAAAAATTTGTTTATATATATACACTGCCGTTCAAAAGTTTGGGGTCGGTAAATGGACTGCATTTATATAGTGCTTTCACAGACCCAATGGCCACCAAAGCGCTTCACATATTTGCCTCACATTCACCCATTCATACACCGACGGCGGTGTCAGCCATGCAAGGCGCCATCCGGCGCGTCGGGAGCAGCTGGGGTTAGGGGTCTCACACACACACACACAGCTGGGGTTAGGTGTCTCACACACACACACACAGCTGGGGTTAGGTGTCTTGCTCGTGGACACCTCGACACCTCGGTCAAGTGGAACCGGGGATCGAACCACCAACCTTTCGGTTTGTAGACAACCTACATGAACCACTGAGCCACTGCCGCCCCGATTTAAGATTTTTAATGTTTTTAAAAGAAGTCTCTTCTGCTCACCAAGGCTGCATTTATTTGATTAAAAATTCAAAACAAACCCAGTAATATTGTGAAATATTATTAGAATGTAAATCCAGTCTTCAGTGTCACATGATGATATCATATATAATCATATGATATCATATATAATCATATAATATGATGATTTGATGCTCAAGAAACATTTATGATTATTATCAATGTTGAAAACAGTTGTGTACCATTTTTTTTAGAATTCTTTGATGAACAGAAAGTTAAAAACAACAGCATTTATTTGAAATAGAATCTTTTGTAACATTATAAATATCTTTACTGTCACTTTTTATCAATTTAATTCCTCCTTGATGAATAAAAGTATTGATTTATTTTATTTATTTCCCCCAAAAAATAAAATAAAAATTCTTACTGACCCCAAAGTTTTGAACGGCAGTGTATATATAAAAAGATGGATGGATGGATGGATAGATTATTAGGCTGCTGTCACTTTAAGAGCAAATCATGGATCTTATATATTGATACAGATATACATTACTTTCTCAACTGTTCAAACTTACTGTACGTTCACACCGCCGCCGACTTGAGCTTCCAAAGCTACCGGAAGTCATTCATTTTCAATGGAAGCTGGCTTCTCTCCGCTGCAAGGAGCGTCAAATCCATCGGCGTCGCGTTTTGGCCGTTTTGAGCGTCAATCAGAAAGTTGAAAGTAGCTCAACTTTATGGTAACGAGCTATGACGCGGTTCAGCGGAAAGCTGCGGCTAAAACGCCAGCAACCAATCGGAATATAGACGTCCTTCGCGCTGGCTGATTCCGGAGAAACACACGATGTAAACTTTCGTTCCTACCAAAACATTAGTTCCGAGAAAATGGAGGAGAAGCTAATAATTGCCATTGCTGGGTTTCCTATCATTTATGATATGACGTTGTTTGCTAGGGACCAGTTACAAAAGAACGAGGCATGGGATAAAATAGCTGGGATAGTTTACATTTTTGTTCTTAAAGTTGTGACATGCGCGAGACGCGGCAAAAGACACGAAGCTCGAGCACACAGTCTAGCGCGTGTTTGCATAGTTAAATAGAAAAGCAGTGGAGTGGAATGTAAAAACACCAATCTCATGTGACATTTCATGTTGTGACACTTCTCTTCTCCCTGCTACGTCAGAGCGACCAAAGCGTCAACAAGCTTCCCCGTACTTTTTGACAAGCGTCCTTGACATGGCGGCCAGAGCTTCTTTGCCGCTCAAGTCGGCGGTGGTGTGAACGTACAGTTAAACAGTCTCAAACGTTCACTTAAGACATAACAGACTATGTTTACTAGAACACTAGCTATTTTACTTTTCAAGTGCAAGAAGATGCGAAAGAGAGCTCAGTTTAGTATTCTGTCCGAGACGCGGCTTTCTTGGCGAGTAACAGAATAAGTTCCCTTTCACGTCATCTTGAATATTGTCGAGGTTTAAACCTGCGCAGAAACGCAGCGCTGGCCTGTCCTCAGCAACATTCACGATCATGCATTGTTAAAATTCATTAAAATGTCACCGGATAACTGGTGTGACACTGTTTCATATATTAGCCAATGCCGATTTTTACTTGCATTTCGTGTTTGGAGAATGGTAATATATTCTGTATATATATATATATATATATATATTTATTACACGGCTCTGTGGAATGCTTGATTCTGATTGGTCACTCGCTCCATCCAGCGGTGAGTTATTCCCAGATAACAGCGGCTGAGAACAGAAACACAGGCTCATCCGGGTCACTGAATCAGCAGCGCTATACGCTCGCTAGGAACAGTTTTTATTCGTGGAAGTTTTGCGTTTGGTGAGCTAATAAAATATTAAAACTCAGTCGAATCAATATTTTGTGTATAGTTATTTAATTATGCCATCCAGTATCGTGGACTCGCTCTCTCTCGTTTCATACAAACTCTGCAGCCATTTTGTGACTATTGTTTTGTACACTGTTGGATTATGAGATACAAACAGGTATGGTTTTAAAACAGTTTAATCTGAAATCAATATCTCTAATCTCCATAATTATTAATGTGTTGAAATGCTGTGTAATAAGTGATATGACTGTAAACCGTATCTCTTAAATGTCCGTCTAGTTTGATCTCGCCGCTGAAACTGCTCTCTCCGCGGAAGCTTTGCGTTTAAAGACATAATAAAATATTTCAACTCAGATCAATATTTATCAATAATATATATATATATATATATATATATATAAAACTAGAATTTTATAACTTAATGTATTAATAATAATAATAATAAATTATTATAAGATTTAAATTAAAACAAAAACTTTATTATTAAATATTATTTTTATATACTATTATATTCTGAGAAATAATGGTATATACAATATATAATTAGAAATATTATAATAATTATATATTATATTATTCTGTTATATTCTGACAATAATTATATATATACATATATAATACATTAAATAACAAATAGTAAATTAATAATAATACAAATATACACTTACCTAAAGGATTATAAGGAACACCTGTTCAATTTCTCATTAATGCAATTATCTAATCAACCAATCACATGGCAGTTGCTTCAATGCATTTAGGGGTGTATTCCTGGTCAAGACAATCTCCTGAACTCCAAATTGAATGTCAGAATGGGAAAGAAAGGTGATTTAAGCAATTTTGAGCGTGGCATGGTTATTGGTGCCAGACGGGCTGGTCTGAGTATTTCACAATCTGCTCAGTTACTGGGATTTTCACGCACAACCATTTCTAGGGTTTACAAAGAATGGTGTGAAAAGGGAAAAACATCCAGTATGCTGCAGTCCTGTGGGCGAAAATGCCTTGTTGATGCTAGAGGTCAGAGGAGAATGGGCCGACTGATTCAAGCTGATAGAAGAGCAACTTTGACTGAAATAACCACTCGTTACAACCGAGGTATGCAGCAAAGCATTTGTGAAGCCACAACACGCACAACCTTGAGGCGGATGGGCTACAACAGCAGAAGACCCCACCGGGTACCACTCATCTCGACTACAAATAGGAAAAAGAGGCTACAATTTGCAAGAGCTCACCAAAATTGGACAGTTGAAGACTGGAAAAATGTTGCCTGGTCTGATGAGTCTCGATTTCTGTTGAGACATTCAGATGGTAGAGTCAGAATTCGGCGTAAACAGAATGAGAACATGGATCCATCATGCCTTGTTACCACTGTGCAGGCTGGTGGTGGTGGTGTAATGGTGTGGGGGATGTTTTCTTGGCACACTTTAGGCCCCTTAGTGCCAATTGGTCATCGTTTAAATGCCACGGCCTACCTGAGCATTGTTTCTGACCGTGTCCATCCCTTTATGGCCACCATGTACCCATCCTCTGATGGCTACTTCCAGCAGGATAATGCACCATGTCACAAAGCTAGAATCATTTCAAATTGGTTTCTTGAACATGACAATGAGTTCACTGTACTAAAATGGCCCCCACAGTCACCAGATCTCAACCCAATAGAGCATCTTTGGGATGTGGTGGAACGGGAGCTTCGTGCCCTGGATGTGCATCCCACAAATCCCCATCAACTGCAAGATGCTATCCTATCAATATGGGCCAACATTTCTAAAGAATGCTTTCAGCACCTTGTTGAATCAATGCCACGTAGAATTAAGGCAATTCTGAAGGCGAAAGGGGGTCAAACACAGTATTAGTATGGTGTTCCTAATAATCCTTTAGGTGAGTGTATATATAATTTGATGTTATTTATAATTATTATTTATTAAGATATTATCATTTCAATTAATAATAATGACAATAATAACAACATGAATAATAATAATAATAATTTTGCCCTTAAACATCTGGATAATTTATATTGAATATATATTTAACAATGTTTTATTTATTTTATTTTAGTAATTTTAATAAAACTGTCATTTGTAAAATTAAATAAAAATGGATTAATAATAATAATACATTTAATAACATGCCCCCCCCCCACACACACAGTATATAACATTACTTTAAATTTACTTTAACTTTTTTCTTTAAAAAATTACATTCTTTAATTTTATATACTTTAAAATTAGCAATCTAACATGAATAATTAATAAATGTATTATTATTATCATTGTTGTTTCAATAATAAATTTGTCCTTCAACACCTGTTTACTCCAATATGTTTAAGACAGTTTTATTTACTATCTGACTGTATATTGTCTCATTTTTTGCATACCCTGGTGTCCATGCAATATTAAAACATCAGTCATAGAGAAACAAGGAAAGCAAGAGGCGTAAAGGCTACAGCCGTAGAGTCTGAGCCGGGGAATATGAAGAGAAAAGCAGGATCTCTCAGAATCCCATAGGATCTCATTATCTCCTTCAATATCCAGACAGGCAGTCAGACACGCTCTCGGTGGGAAGCGTTATATTAATGTCATAATCTACTGAATATGGGCTTAATGCGTTTTTAACACTATAGAGTGTGTGATGCATTTAGAGCGACGGATCTCCTACTTATACTCAGATTCACTGGACTGATATGGGAAGAGTTCACACAGGTGAAATATTGCTTATGCTTATAGTGTCTTTTATTGGTGTAACCCAAATATGTGAACATGGACCACAAAAACAGTCACATGGGTACTTTTTTTTTTTAATTGAGATTTATACATCATCTGAAAGCTGGTTAAATAAGCTTTCCATTGGTGTATGGTTTGTTAGGATAGGACAATATTTGTCCGATATACAACTATTTGAAAATATGGAATCTGAGGGTGCAAAAAAATCGAAACATTGAGAAAACCGCCTTTAAAATTGTCCATTTATGTTCGTGATTGTGTTGCATTCACTCACAATTTATTTTTTGTGATATATATACCCGTGCGACTCGTGACTGGTTTTGTGATCCAGGGTCACATATTTGATTTCTTCTCAAACAATCATAGAACAACATGACGTTCCCTTCAGGTTTTTGCAGGTCAACTTTCCACAAGAATCACGTCACTTTTTCCTGTTTTCCTGTTTTCCGGCTCCCAATGGAGTTTTTCTCCTCAGAGGAGAAAATAATGTGCATATATGTATCCTCAGACATCCTTCAGCTCACAGCAGCAGATGAAGTTATGAATAAAATATACATCCTGAATGCTGAATAGTGCAGTGAATAGTTTGGCCATCGCAACTTCAAACGTAATGGAGAAGAGAGAGAACGAGAGGGATGAAGGAATATCAGGACAATCAGACAATATTCATCCTTTTATAAAGAATAAATTAAATTATGTTTGGGTTATGTTATTGGATTCATGCAATTTAATACAGAAGTTAAAGAGAATACGGTAACACTTTACAATAAGGTTCATTAGTTAATGTATTTACTAACATGAACTAACCATAAGCAATACATTTGTTACTGTATTTGTTCATCTTACCATTAGTTAATAAAAATCCAGCTGTTCATTGTTTGTTCATGTTAGTTCACAGTGCATTAACTACTGTTAACAAATACAACCTTTGATTTTGATAATGTATTAGTAAATGTTAAAAAATAATATTAACTAAGATAAATAAATGCTGTAGAAGTATTATTCATTTCTAGTTCATGTTAATTAAGGTATAACTAATGTTAACTAATGGACCTTTTTGTAAAGTGTTACTAAGAACACAAAACCCCTGATGAGTATTTCAATAGTTGCGCGAACCAAGAAACCTCTATATCAGAACACACTTTGTGTTGCAATTTGAGACACTAGAGGATTAATTCTCAACGACTGAACTTCAACAATTGTTTGTTAGTGAATAAACACATAGATATGAGTAATATGAGTGGCGTACCTGACAGAGAGAAGCTGATCAACCTTCTGCTGCCAGTCTGAGGAAGATCTGCACTGATGACCGGCTTCAGAGCCTATCAGAGAGAAGAGGACAGGAGATGGCCAATCAGAGCGCAGCACATGACATGTCTGAGAACAGGAAGTGACTCTACACAGGTCACGCCCCCTTTCTTGCTTTCTTTCCTCCTGTGTTTCTTCATCCCAGGCCTGATATACTGAGCTGAAGGCCATTACAGACGTGTATGGCAGGAATCAATAGCATGCATTCATTAGGACAGCATTGATTCAGCATCCAGGAAGAGGAGAAGGAGAAGCAGAGGCTCATGGGACGCCACTTCTCAGAACAGGGAAAAGTCTAGATGTATGGCGGATATGGGGAACATTGGCTCCGGGGTTATATTAGTGTCAACTAAAACTAACCTTTTGCATACTGAAAAAAGACTGCAATATACACAAACGTTAAAATTAAACAGTGATTAAAAGATAAAACGGGAAAAAAGGTCATTTTCATAATCATCGATCCTCACATAACCGCAGAGTTGTGTAACCTGTGTCTGTGTGTAATAAGACACTCCACCTGCAGATGACAGTACAGTGTGTGATGATGATGAGGAAGATGAGGATGATGATGAAGGTTCACTAACTTTCTTTCCTTCAGTGGACAAATGACCACATTTTTGTCCATACAATGGAAGTCTGTTGTTTTGGACCCCATTGACTTTCATTGTATGATTTTTTTCTTCTTCAAAATTTAAGTAAATAATGGCAGAATGATCATTTTTGAGCAAACTATTCCTAAAGCAGGGTTAACTGAAACTAAAACCATAAAAACAATGTTTTTGTTGTTGCTTGAAATAAAATAAAATATTAAAAAAAACTTAAACTTATTTTATTTAAGCTAATTTTATTTAGTTTAACTTGTATTAAAAAAACATGTATTAAAATTACATTCTAAAATTTTATAAAAATTAATAAAAAAATATACAGATATATTTTTCAAAAAACCTGCAAAATGCCAAAAAACCCACAACAACATTTACTAAACTTTAACTAAAAAAAAAAAATGAAAATGGAAAATATAAAAATAAAAACCATTTAAAAATATTAATAAAGTTGTATTTTATTAAAGAATTATTAAAAAAAAAAAAATTACCTTGGGGTCCAGAATTATTATTATTAGTAACTAAAAGTAAAACTTAAAAAAAAAAAATTGTTTATTGAAATAAAACTGAAATAAAATATAAATATCAGATGAAAAATGCCTCGGTTACGACTGTAACCTCGGTTCCCTGAAGAGGGAACTCGTGTTACGTCGAGATTGACGCTAAGGGAACGTCTATACCAACGCCACCATAGCGATGAGTGTCTGTCCAGTGTGAAATCCTGCGAGCAGCACTAGGACGAGAGCACCCGGGACCCTGGTGTAGAGTCCAAGTCCAAAGAGTAAAACCTGACGAATGTGTGCGGTGAGGACCTCCCTGCTGCATCATAAACATCTTGGAGGGCAACTCCTGATATAAGGGCCTTAGAGGCCTTATACTCCTAGTAGAGTAGGAACGAACAGCCATCGGTGAAGGCTGTCCGGCCGACTCATAAGCAAGTGAGATAGCCTCGACCACCCACTTGCTCATTCTTTGCTTAGATGCAGGGGAACCTTTGTTAGGGGGCCCGAAACATACAAACAGCTGTTCAGATTTACGCCACAGGTGGACATAAGCATCTAGCGCCCAAACTGGGCAAAGCAAATTATTCTTTTCCTGATCCGAGTTCTGGAAGGGAGGAGGACAAAAGGCCTGCAGCATAATCGATCTGGCCACGTTAGTGGGGACCTTTGGAACATAGCCTGGTCTTGGATGAAGGAACGCTTTAACCATGCCAGGTGCAAATTCCAAGCACGAGGGAGCAACCGACAGTCCTTGCAAATCTCTTATCCTTTTAAGAGAAGAGATAGCGAAGAGGAACAAAGCTTTCAAAGTCAGGAACTTAGCCGAAACCTCCAGTGGCTCGAAGGGAGCCAGGCAAAGGCCTTGAAGGACAATGGCCAGATCCCATGTCGGCACCCTGGTACGAGCGGCAGGCCTCAGCCTCAGAGTACCACGGATGAAACAAGATACCAACGGGTCTTTTCGCAAAGACATTCCACCCAAAGCAATGTGGTAAGCACCTATGACCGCCACATAAACCTTTAAAGTGGACGGGGATAGACCTGCAGTGAACCGCTTCTGCACGAACTGAAAAAAGCTTCCAACTGGGTCCAGCTGACGGTCACTACACCATGAAGTGAAAACTCTCCACTTCAATGCATAAAGTTTCCTCGTGGAGGGAGCTCTGGAATGTAGTATGGTCTCCACAACCTCAGTTGAGAGACCTGACCCTATGAGCTGGGCCCCGTTAGAGGCCACTCCCACAGGTTCCACAGTTCTGGTCGGGGGTGAAATATCGAGCCCCCTGCTTGGCCCGTCGAGGAGAGACTAGATCGGAGAGACTAGATCGGGGAACCATACTCTGCCTGGCCACCGCGGGGCTATAAGTAGTGGGCGAACCTGGTCCCTGCGAACTCTCTCCAGAACTCCATAGCATTTCCTAGGGAAAGCCATAGCATCCAGTCCGAGAGGAGCTGGATGTGTGAGAGAGAACCAAAGTGGACAGTGAGGCAAACAGATCCACTTGTGCCTGGCCGAACACCCTCCATATCTGCTCCACCGGGGTGTAGCCTCCATTCCCCGGGCCTCAGCCCCTGTCTCGACAAAATATCTGCTCCTATATTCTGGGCCCCAGGGATGTAAGCCGGACCACAAGAGGATTTGGCGCGCCAGTTTGCAGAGTGGACACAAGCGCAAACCCGCCTGGTGATTTATATAGGCGACCATCAATGTGTTGTCTGTGTGGACAAGCACATGGTGGCCCCTGAGATCTGCGAGGAAATTATTTAGAGCAAGAAATACCACTAACATTTCCAGACAGTTGATGTGCCATGAGAGATGGTGGTCCCTCCACAGACCCTGAGTTGAGCGCCCTTGTAGGATCGCTCCCCAACCCGTGAGAGAGGCATCTGTCGTTAGCATCTTGCGATGCAGGGCACGGGACCCTGGGACCAAGGTTTCTTCCACATAACCAGGGCACGTAAGTACCGCCGTGTAACCCTGATCATGCGAAAGGGGTTGCCCCACGTGGAAACCTTTTGGTCCTGAGCCACCACTGCAGGGGTTGCATATAAATGTGTCTTTGCAGTGTGTGGACACAACCACCATACAATGATAAAAATCCATTCACTCCTTTTTTTTAATCCTCAAAAAGTCTAAACACTCTCAATAATCAAGCGTATGGATTTTCTGAGTACTATGATGTCATAATGTTCATGCTCCGCCCACGACCGCTGATGGACTGTCCCATATTAGCATATTTCCCGTATTAGCATATTTCCCGTATTAGCATATTTCCTGTATTAGCATATTTCCGCCCTCAGCCATTGGACACGCCCCACAGAAGAGGGGGGGGGGTTGCTCATTATCATTTAAAGAGACATGCACCGAATGCACCGGGTCAGAGCTGTTTTTAAAGAGGTGAAAAGAGTGTAATTTTACACAACCATTGAGGAATTTCAACCAAAGTATATTACAAACTTTACATGAACACCCTAAAGAATCATACCAACTTGTGGAAAATGGGCATCCGACGACCCCTATAAGAGACAGTGTCTTCTCATAGGATAAGAAAGCTCAGTCTCTTGAATAATTATAAGACACCGATGCGTCATCAAAGTACTTAATAATTAACTAATAAATAAGTTAATTAATAATACTTAACCAGTTTCCCCTTACATTTAAATCTAACAGATGCTAACATTGTCTTCAATGAGGTTTAACACACATACCTCTGTTAATATCTTAGAAAATTTAGCTTAGGGTTTCATGACGTGAAATTTGATGAAAACAGCCTCAGTGATAGTCCATCCCATCATTCACTCAGCCTCATATCATTCAAGTTTGATTTATCGCATGTCTTTCTTTCTACACTGGGACACAAAAGAAGATATTTTGAGGAATGTAAGTAAACAAATATTTTTGGTTCCCATTGACTTCTATTTTTCTCCATACAATGGGAATGGAAACTGTTTGGTTACCAACATTCTTCATGATATCTTTATTTACGTTCCACAAAAGAAAGAAACTCTTACAAGTATGGACCGACATGAGGGTCAGTAAATGATGACGATCCCTTTAATATGTGCATCGGCCATTCGTTTTGTCATTTCACTGAATACTCATTAAATGTTTGCAAATCATTTGTTACTGATTAAGCAGCATCACATTGACTGTAATGTGGTTCTCTTATTTAGCCATTACTGTAAGTTCTTCAACTGCTGATGTCATTAAGACTAGTTAGAAGACATATTTTAAAAGAAGAGCTTAAAAAAGCTAGTTCAATCTCCTGAATCAGTTCAAGCTGTCTCAGTTATCAATTCAAACTATGATTCAACGAAGTTTGTGCAATCATCACTCCATCTGACATATATGTATATATTATTAAGTTAAAATTTAACTTTTATATATAAAAAATTATATATAAATATATATATATATATATATATATATATATACACTAACAAACAGAACCTTGCCTAAGAAATTATGCTTCTCTTTTACTAAAAAAACAAACAAACACATATGCACAAAGAAGCTATTTTTATCTAGAATCCCAAACGCATATTTTTCACTTGCCTCACACAAATTGCAGTGCTCTAAAATTACACACGATGCACAAAATAAACTATTTAGAAAGCGCTCAACCATCCATCATGCCTGACTGAAGCATACGGTTCTGTTTCTGTGCACACACAGATCCAGAGCTGAGTCTTTCTGCTGACCGCATCAACATCGTCATCTGATCCTGAAGGACACAGGGAACGATCCCGGATGAATCCGTCCTGTCCTCGGCTCGGGACACCGGCTGACGAGCGACCACATGCAGGAAAGGTCAGCGATCACCTTCACACGTCTGAGGCGAAGAAACCCTGACAATAACAGCTGGACTGCGACAAAATCATGAAAGCAGAAACTGTTTACATTGAGACTTTTATTCTTAAAATATACAAGCAATTTGTCATGATGTTCTGATTCTGATTCCTTTGGGTGTATGATTGTTACAATGACTTATTTGCTTACAGCAGAGATTTGATCTTAGATATGTGTGGATGTGTGTGTGTGTGTGTGTTTGTGCGAGTGCATATATAAAGCCATAAACATGAGAGAGAGATTTCACATACCAATTGTGCAAACATACATGGAATCATCTAATTTACATACATTGCAAAAATATTCATTTAATATGTAATTTACTATTCATTCTATACAGTGTGTATAAGAATATAGAATATTCCATCCTGCAATATATTAAAATGTTCCATTACTGGAAGTATTTATAATTTGATCATGAATTTAGTTACATTTATTTTATTAAGTTTTTAACGCAACTTAATTTGGGGGGGGGGGGGGGGGTTGTCATAAACAAAATAAAATATATTTAAAACGTTTTAAGTTAATATGAGACAATAATTTTAAATTATTTCAGGTGATACTTTATTAAATACACTTAAGGGTTGCATTAGTCATTGATAAATTCTTACTTAAATTGGAAGTCATAAATTCCACACTATTCAGATTTAGTAATACTTACTAGCTAGTTTGTAACTAACTCTGTACTTTAACTAATAAAGTAATTAATTCACAATTTTTTTCTCTAAAAATGAAAACGAGTGTAAATGTCAACATTATCATATTTGTCAAAATGATTGAAGTCTGTCAAGTAAAACGAGCTTTTTCATGCAGTTCGGTCAGTGTCGTTTTATTCCAATCATTAGTAGTTTATACATATAGTTGAGTTTTAATGGTGCAACGTAGACATTTTTAGTAGTGCATATGTTGCAACTTAGTGCATCTTTACATCAGAAATACATACAGCTTCTGTTTATAAGTTACTTAAGTTACTACTGTTAAATAAATACAATATAAAATAAATAAATAATACATCTTCTTTTATAGTGAGAATCAGGACTTACTTATACAATAAAATATCAGTAAGGATTGTTCGAGTTAATGGCGTTTTTGCTGCAAGGTCTAAATTTAAATGCTGACCAATTAAAAGCATTCATGGATAAAACTGCTAAATATGCAAATAAAAAATAATGCTAAGCAAACACACAGGCTACAGCAGCCAGAAACCTCATAATGTGAAGTGCAACATTCATAAATCACACTATCACAGTATGTGGTCCCCATACACAGCTCTAGAAGTTTCCTACCCTTCTGTCATAAGAAATGACCTTCACCCATCCCGGGATCCAGGCGACCGGATCCGCTCTCCTCCGGGCCGGAGACATCTGTGCGCGATCGGCTCGGGTCCGGGTCAGAGTCCTGGAGAAGCGAGCCGGTCCGTGAACACGAGTCAGTGTGGCTCTACCATCCATCCGTGAGTCCGCAGGGCTTCTCCAGCATCACAGAATCCCGATCCTCATCCCAGGCTTTTCCAGCCCTGCTTCCGAACAGCTTATTTTTAAACAGAACGAGATCAGGTTCTGTGTCTCTCAGCGTTTCTGGAGAACACGCCAGCAGAAAGAGAAACGCAATCTCTCGCTCGGGATTACTGCTAACAAAGGGTTATTTACGGCTGGTTTACAGTTCACTGGAACAAATGAAGATAATACAAAGATGGGATTCACAATGATAAAGAAATGCACATTGTGTCTCATCGATCGATAAGGTCATCGAGGGATTTCATCAAATACAAAGAGCTTATTGCTAAATGATTGTGTCTTATACTTTGGTGGAACGACGTTTAATCCATTCAACATCTGAATCTCATGTACAAATGCAGAGAGAAGGGGAAATTATTATAAATGGACTAAAGTGCTACAAAAAAAAAACATCAATCGTCATCTAAAAATTCTAGTTGCATCACTTGATATCCGTGAATCTTGTTAACATACACCGAAACGTGAGCATGTTTGAATTAAGAGCCATTTCTGTAACTTTGTTCTGGACTTTTTAAGCCAATCAGTGGAGCTGTAAATGCCATGTGACTAACTACTCTGGAAACACACAAAGAAAGAATGAAAGAAAGAAGAAAAAATTCCGGGATATATATATATATATATATATATATATATATATATATATATATATATATATAAAATCCATTTCATGCTTTTAAGAGCCCCTGGAAACTGGTAAAATATCTAAAAATCAATTTTAAGTGGTTAATTCAGCCATATTTACAGTTTTTTTCGATTGCTAAACGACAGTGAGCACAACTGGAGCTACATGTGCAAAACTCTAACTACAGTCTGCACTACCAACAGTCACCTGAGCTAAACACTTCACATCACCTGCAAAACTCATTCAGCAACACAACTCTTAACACACGCTCAACACAGGCTCAGTGCAGCCAAACACTACACAACCCTCACTGAGATAACACACACTGTCACTCAGAACACACTGAGAGGAAAAACACTACACAACCCTCACTGAGATAACACACACTGTCACTCAGAACACACTGAGAGGAAAAACACTACACAACCCTCACTGAGATAACACACACTGTCACTCAGAACACACTGAGAGTAAAAACTCTACACAACCCTCACTGAGATAACACACACTGTCACTCAGAACACACTGAGAGTAAAAACACTACACAACCCTCACTGAGATAACACACACTGTCACTCAGAACACACTGAGAGGAAAAACACTACACAACCCTCACTGAGATAACACACACTGTCACTCAGAACACACTGAGAGTAAAAACACTACACAACCCTCACTGAGATAACACACACTGTCACTCAGAACACACTGAGAGTAAACACACTACACAACCCTCACTGAGATAACACACACTGTCACTCAGAACACACTGAGAGTAAAACACTACACAACCCTCACTGAGATAACACACACTGTCACTCAGAACACACTGAGAGTAAACACACTACACAACCCTCACTGAGATAACACACACTGTCACTCAGAACACACTGAGAGTAAACACACTACACAACCCTCACTGAGATAACACACACTGTCACTCAGAACACACTGAGAGTAAAAACTCTACACAACCCTCACTGAGATAACACACACTGTCACTCAGAACACACTGAGAGTAAACACACTACACAACCCTCACTGAGATAACACACACTGTCACTCAGAACACACTGAGAGTAAAACACTACACAACCCTCACTGAGATAACACACACTGTCACTCAGAACACACTGAGAGGAAAAACACTACACAACCCTCACTGAGATAACACACACTGTCACTCAGAACACACTGAGAGTAAAAACACTACACAACCCTCACTGAGATAACACACACTGTCACTCAGAACACACTGAGAGGAAAAACACTACACAACCCTCACTGAGATAACACACACTGTCACTCAGAACACACTGAGAGTAAACACACTACACAACCCTCACTGAGATAACACACACTGTCACTCAGAACACACTGAGAGTAAAAACACTACACAACCCTCACTGAGATAACACACACTGTCACTCAGAACACACTGAGAGGAAAAACACTACACAACCCTCACTGAGATAACACACACTGTCACTCAGAACACACTGAGAGGAAAAACACTACACAACCCTCACTGAGATAACACACACTGTCACTCAGAACACACTGAGAGGAAAAACACTAGCATCAAACACCAATACAGAAAATACAAACTTTTCATCTTTACAGTTTGAACAATTTCAGTGACTTCATACAAAGTAATATTTTCTTCAAAGAAAAGAGTGACATTCTTTCACATGATTTATTTACATTTTTAGAACATAACAATTATTTAAGATAAATGAAAATTAGCAGTTTGCTTCAATAGTCTGTAGTAATTTACGGAATTGAGAAATGAGAAAAAAAAGGTAGAAACTAAAAGTACATACTGTAATTCGCACAAATAACCTGCTTATCCTTTCAGCTGAAACTGCAGTCAGTGTGTGAAAGGCACAAGGCTGAACTCTATTCTGTTTTGAATGTGTGGTTCACAGTTTTGACAGCAGTGTGTTAGCATTTGAACAAAGTGCTGTAAATCCACAGTGTTGTGCAGGTTGTGGTTAAAGTCATGGGATAAGTGTGTAGAGTTTTGAAAACTGTGTTCAAGGAATGAAAAACGAGCTAGAGTTTGGTCCACATGAACTGCTGAGTGCAGACTGTAGTTAGAGTTTTGCACATGTAGCTCCAGTTGTGCTCACTGTCGTTTAGCAATCGAAAAAAACTGTAATATACATATATAAATATATTTAATAATTAGCCTAATGAAGCCACTTATTATTTTATGTATTTATATGTACATTAGCGTTCAGAAGTTTGAGGTCAGTAAGGAAAGTAATAGAGTCAGTAAGAAATTAACACTTTTATTCATAAGTATGCATTAAATTAATCAGAAGTGACAATTTATAATTTTACAAAAGATTCTGTTAATAAATTAACAAAGTTCATAAACGCTGTTCTTTTGAACTTTCT
>JAVALU010001811.1:142500-255000 GCA_030770095.1 Gila robusta
CAGTCTGGAACTGTTCACGTCCCGTCGGTCCAGCCACAAACTGTTCACATCCCGACTGCCCAGCCTGAGACTGCCCAGCCAAGGCCTGTTACAGAGCCTGTCACTCTCCCCAAGAAAATTTTGGGGGGGGCTACTCCTCTCCGCCATGGCCACCCGAATCTCGTTTGTATTTGGTTTGAGTTGTGGTGTTTTCTTATATTTCTCCAAGTGATCATTAAATAGTTGTTCCAAGATATTCTTCCTCGTCGTGCGCTCTCCTTACCACACCAGACCGTAACAGTTAGTTCTTGTTAACTAATATTAACAAACAGAACCTTATTGTAAACTGTTACCAAAAATTAACAAATCACAGTTTTCTGTTTATTGCACTTAACTTGATTATTTAAAATTTGTAATAATAAATATTGAATGCCTTAATTAATGAAGGATCAGCATAAGTATGTTTTAAATAATATTTATTTAACAGCATTTTTTAACAACTAGTATCAAGGCTAGTATCACTGGTCTGGTATTGATTAGATTGTTTGTTTTTTCCATCTAGCAATTATAGCCATCCAACATTATATTTCATAAATTGTATAAATCTTTTGTAATATTTAATAGATCTAAATCATAAATTAAGAGGAAGAAAAACATCAGCAAAGCCTCAGGAAGAGAAAATAATGGACACCCCAATAATTGTGTTAATTATTTTTGAACATGCATAACAGTCATTATTTATGCATATAACAATGCATTATTTTTCCACCTCTATTTTAGATTATTATTTGTGATAAAAGCTTCAAATAAACCACCAGCTACAAACAAACTGTTCATTTCTTTGGGCTTCATTCATAAAACACAAGCATATCAAAATCTGTGTGAATGGTTATATGTAAATACGTACGCATAACTAGTTTAATTAATGTATCTCATCCACCAGAGATGAATTAAGTTGGATTTATCATGCTACAATTTCTGAATTCAGCAAGTGTATGATGTATTATGTAAATATGATCGATTTATATGATAATTGGATCACACTTTATATTAAGAGTCTTTAGCTACTATGTACTTACATTAAATTATATAATTGGGTTACACTTTATTTTAAGCTGTCAGTGTTACAGTGTAATTATATATTTATACTGAGTAATATTAATAAACTACATGTACTTACTATAGGGTTAGGGTAGGATTAGGATTTGGTTGAGGGTTAGTTGCATGTAATTATGCATAATTTACTGTTATTTCTATGGTAAGTACATGTAACATATGTAACAATGACACTGTAAAATAAATTGTTACCAATAATTGCCAGGCACAATGTGCTTATTGTGTTGATGTTTTAATGCAGAACACTTGTGCTGCTATTGGTTTAAGCGTGGGTTAAGGTATTAATAATAAAAGTACAATGTACAAACATGTACATGTATAAACAGAATACGTGCATTGTATTAAATTATTAATTTAAATGTTTTTACAGTTAAAGACACTTAATAAAAACTGTGACCAATAATTGTGTCTTTCACCTCATTCATACATCATATTAACACTAGATTGATCAGACGGTTCAAATCTACAGCTTTAGATGGACAGTATTTCGCGATTTGGTTTCATGGCACAGCATGAGGAGACAGACGCTTCAGGAAACTGATATGAAGTAAACGGCAGATGGCGAGGAACTTCAAAAGCTGAAAATCTGAATCCGGTTGGTTTGGAGATATAGAAAGAGATGCATGGAAGCAGATTTATATAATCACGCTGGAACAGCATGTGTGAGTCGAGGTGAACACACATTCTCAGATCAAAGCGGGAGACTTTCTGAAATATCTGAAATACGGTGATTTCTGAAGCGGTTTTAATCCTGAAGATGATCAAGTCCATCTTGCATCTGTGGCTGGACTGTAGATTGCATTTATTTGTTGCTTGTTTGACAGAGAAATAAGTGCGCTCTAAACCCTGAGGGATTAATGAAAGACGGAGACACACAGTCAGAATGAGACGGGACGAGGAATATTTACCCTCCATGAAGTACAAGCTGGCGTCGATCCTCCACACGATCTGGCCTTTGTGCGAGCCGCTCACTCCACGACTCTTGTAGTCCAGAAAGTTTTCTGACAGAACCTCATCTATAATAGAAGAAAAGAAAGAAAAGCTGGTCAGTAACAGCGAAAGGCAGTTTGTTCTGCTATTATCTGTGTATCCGTTCAGACGTTTAAAGGAGATATACAGTCAAACCAAAATTTATTCAGACACCTTCAACATTTCTCACATTATCACAGTTTATTCGCTATAGTTTAGACAATGTTAATAACATATGACAACTCAGTTGATATTTCACTGGTTTTGTCCATCCTTCTGTTAGACTGTCTCGCACATGAATTATGTTGAATATCTGTCAGCTGTTAAATTTAACTACACAATTAGATAATACCAGTTTAGCTCAACCAATTACCAAGCAATGCTTCATGTTGTTCAGTCTGTGGTGTAAAAAGGTGCATTAGTTATTAAAGAAAAAACACTTTAGCAAAACATGATCAGCTCAAAGTGTCCCAATCATTTTTGCTCCCAAATTTTTATCAATTTTATTTTTTAGTCCACTGTATGAAGAATTTTTGGGTATAATATGTCACAGTTTACTTTACTTTGCCCTCCTCACTTACATAAATGAACTATAGTGTCCTGCACACATTAGTAAAAAAATATCAAAAATTATATTTGGTGTCTGCATTTTTGGTTTGACTGTATCATGAAAATCTGACTTTTCCCGTGTTTAAGTGCTATAATCGGGTCCGGTGCTTCTACCAACCCAGAAAATGTGAAAAGTGAAACCCAGTAACTTTGCTTTGTAAGCCTTTCTCTGCAAGGAACTGTGTAAAGGTTAAACATGATGATGAGATGATCAATGTAACTCCACAACAACTACATAAATGTCTCCACTAACATTCAGAAACTCTTCCTGAGTCTCTCCGTAAGGCTGCACTCGCTACTGGTTATTCTGGGATTCTGGATGAGTGAGATTGGCCTGTTTTGTTATTGCTGGAGTTTCTGAAGCTCGTGTAAAGACTCCGCCCTCTTCTGAACTGAACAGCTCATTTGCATTTAAAGGGACACACAAAAAATGGCATGTTTTTGCTCACACTCAAAAAGGGGCAAATTTGACAAGCTATAATAAATGATCTCTGGGGTATTTTGAGCTGAAATTTCAGACACATTCTGGGGACACCATAGATTTATATTACATCTTGTGAAAAGGGGCATAATATGTCACCTTTAAGTTGCATTTTACAGTATATTTACAGCTGTTTTAAATTGTATTATAAAACGGTTAGTTCCAGGCCTTGATTCTGATTGGTCAATAGTTGTGTTTTATTCACGATAAAACACGGATGACCGCTTCACCCGACGGTTCAATTTATCACTACACAACACAATGATATTGTTCATTGAAGCGTAGAGTCGAGTATTGTTGTAAGTGAGTGCTCCTGCATTTACAGTAGATATAACATCTTCCTTCAGGTCAGTCTTATATCCGTAATAAAAAATCTGTTTGAATGTCCACTGCGATATCTTGTCCTTTTAACAGTTAAGGGGTTTTCCCGTGTCCAATATGCTAGTCATTTGTCAGTTGCGTCTTGCTTCTCCGTGTTCACAATCACAACCAGTTTCAGTCATTTTAAAAGTCTTCTCTACTGACTGACTCACTCATAAACACAGTCTTTGCCGCCATCTAACGGTGAAATAATGTAACGTAACTTCTGTTACTGTTCACGGTCAGGGACTATTTTTTTCCAGCGGAAGGAAGGCTTTTAGTGATTTTACTTCATGAAAGTTGCACTAATACATATTTTTTTACTTTAATATTTGTTTTGTGTGGTAGCCGTTTTATAAAAGCTATAAAGTACTCGAGGCTAGTGCTGTATGGTGAATAAGTGGTGCCTAACAACACCCTTCAGACTCATTCACCACACAGCCTCGAGTACTTTATTGCTTACATAACGTTTCACAATGTTGGCTGCTGATAAAGCCATATAGGTTGACTGTTAATGAAGTATTCTCACCGATAAGGTACATGCCGATCCAGTCTCCGGCGTCCACCTCCTCTGTGACGTCCCAGCTGATGACGATGTCCTCTGATTGGCCGAGGCAGAAGAGGGAGGAGCTGACGGTCAGGGTGGACCGGGTCTGCAGGGACACCAGATCCGTGTCACTGGTGGATCGGGGCAGAGCCAGCGCTTCAGTGTGAGCCGAGCCGAGCCGAGACACATCCTTACAGCGGCGCCGGGCCTGAGAGCTCCTCGACGGAGAGGCCATCGACGCCAGGCCCACAAACCGGCTCTGGTACAGGTTCTGCAGAACATCACAGCATACAACTGGAGCTGACTGGCTGGATTCATTAGTTATCACTGTTCTTCCTGGGGAAAGTTGAATTGATCTTAAATTAAAATATATGGAAGCTTGTTTCCGACAGGGAATAGAAAATAAAAAAGGTAATTGTGACCTTTTTTTAATTCAGGGTATTTTCTCAGAATTTTGAGATGTAAACTCACAATTGTCTAAATTGTTTATAGAAATTGAAAAATAGTTTTTTAAAATTATCTGATTTTTATACAGTGGCAGAAACAAGCTTCCATAAAAAATTACATTTTATTTATTCGCTATTGCAGAAAAAACATGGCGAGCTGGAGCATGGAGAAATTGTTTGTTTGTTTGTTTGTTTAGACAGCTTTATAAATCTATCTCTCCATTTTAAGATATATGTTAATCAATTTTTGAATATAACAGAAGTGTATTTTGGAAAACTGGAAATAAACTGTTGCATCAAAAAATTTCAGGCCTAAACCAATTCTGAAATTATTATTTTTTTCTAAAATCTAAAATCTTATCTTGTAAATATCAATGAATTTTAATCTGAGGAATTAAGAACTCTACAGAAAGTGCAGTCACGTTGCATTTTTGGTGAATTTTTGAGGGCAAAAATTTATAGTGTATTATTTCTGGTGTAGCTGATGTATGATAGCCTGGGAAAACCCAGACGAACTTCCGGCAAATTTAGATTTGCTCTGCAAGTTAGTCTGGCGAAGAGCCCATTCAAGCTCATTTCCAATCTTTCCAAATCGAGGCACCAATCACAAACGTTGAGGCGGGCTTTACAGGATGACGGTCGATCTGATTGGTTTTAGGTCTATCCAATTGCGCCCAGAGGCATTTGAGTGACGTCAGGGGATGACGCCCCTTTGGAAGTGAGCTGTGAATGAACCTTCCCCAGACCCTAACTCAGTTACGACTGAGAAGGGTCTGGTTTTAACCAGGCTAGATGTATGAAGCAATCACCGAAACTCCTGATCTGCAGTCATATGATATCTTTGTGTGAGAAACTGACTGAAATATACGTTTTTATGTGCTAGAAGATTCCCCTCCGCTCTGGTGCTCAAATCCCTTTACTGTCTGTATATGCACACAGTTTGTCACGTTGCAATAGGTTGCAAGACAAACCGTGATGTTTGGCATGACATGTCTTGACGCACTATTTGAATATATATTAATATAATATGTTTCAGAGCTGCAGCAGAGATTACCAATGAATACTGTAAGATTTCAGTTGGTTTCTCACACAAAGGCATTGCACTCATATGGTGCTTTGTGTTGTTTTGGAGCTTAAATGTAAACTTAAGAGTGTATACTGTAAAAATTGGTAACTTGCAATTCTTTCAGAGGTTTTTGTTTTTACTTGATTTAACCCATAAAAGTGAATTTTATTGGTATAAATGAATTAATTTAAGTTAATATTTTTGACTTGAATATGACCAGTTAATTCTCAACTTAAAAAGATAAAGAGCTACTAAGAGTAAATCAACTTCTCTAATATTATCATATAGTAACTGGGTGAAATTTGGCTCTTTAAAACTGAACTGCATGAATACTCCGGTCAACATGTCCTGTATCCAATAGTGTCCCATCCAACATAAGTGTCTTTTTCAAAACAACATTTGCATTGTTTGTGGACATATAGAGATGTGTGAGTGTTGGTCAGAAAGTATGGCACTTTCCAGAAGATGGAAGTGAAACATGCAGCATCAAAACCAATCAAGTGGAATATGGAGGGAATATGAGTCTGATGACCGTGGACAGATTATTATCATCCTGTGAGGCTTTTCATGAATCTACAGCGTGTCACGTTTTCTATGTGTTTAGTTATGTTCTGTGATCTTGTTTCCCCCCTGTCTTTGTGATTTTGGTTTAGTCCTGTTAGTTTTCCCGCTCTGTCTAATTAGTTATTCCCGTCACCTGTGTTCAGTTTATTATCTTATTAGTCCCTGTTCATTTAAGCCTTGTGTTTTCCCTCAGTGTTTGTTGGTCGTCGTCCGTGTATGGTTGTGTGATTTGAAGTCCTGGAGTGTTTTCCTTTTCCTGTATGTTCCTGAAAGTTTATTTAGTTTGTAAATAAATCAACTATACTTCAGTTCCCGTGTCCTCGTCTTCAGCATCCTGCACAAACCTGACAGAACGACCAACCATTACAAAAAAAAGAAAAGAAGAGAAACGAAGATGAGCCAGAGGAGATGTCACCGGATGAAAAAGGTGAAACCAATTCACACACCTATCCTCTTTCAAGAGGAGCGCTCACTTGAAGAATATGCGGGTCTTTACTTAGATCTCTATGATGTCATGTCATTGGAGGAAGAGGAACTTACACAGAGTTTCTGGGGTGGATTGAAGGACCCTCTGGCCCAGCTACTTCTGGTAGAGAGTCTCGACCAGTCTTTCCTGGAGTTTGTTGATCACACGCTATGGGTATGTGGATCCAACTACCACGTGGAAGATCTCCCACTCCAGCCAGTTCCAAGTCCGGTATGCCCTGAGCCCGTCGCCTGCCCGCCAGCGCCTGAGCCCGTCGCCTGCCTGCCAGCGCCTGAGACCATCGCCTGCCCGCCAGCGCCGGAGCCCGTGTCTGCTGTCCCAGAGCCAGTCTTCGAGCAAGAGCCAGAGCCAGTCTTCGAGCAAGAGCCAGAGCCAGTCTTCGAGCAAGAGCCAGAGCCAGTCTTCGAGCAAGAGCCAGAGCCAGTCTTCGAGCAAGAGCCAGAGCCAGTCTTCGAGCAAGAGCCAGAGCCAGTCTTCGAGCAAGAGCCAGAGCCAGTCTTCGAGCAAGAGCCAGAGCCAGTCTTCGAGCAAGAGCCAGAGCCAGTCTTCGAGCAAGAGCCAGAGCCAGTCTTCGAGCAAGAGCCAGAGCCAGTCTTCGAGCAAGAGCCAGAGCCAATCACCTGCCCGCCAGAGACTGAGCACACCACACGTGAGTCCACACGAGAAAACACAGCGCTGATTGTGATGTCTGCGGCGATTCTGTGTGTGGGCTACACGCACATCAGCTCTGGCCCATGAGTCCAGTTCCGAGTCCCATGATGTGCTGGCCCATGAGTCCAGTTCCGAGTCCCATGATGTGCTGGCCCCGTCCAGTTCCGAGTCCCATGATGTGCTGGCCCCGTCCAGTTCCGAGTCCCATGATGTGCTGGCCCCGTCCAGTTCCGAGTCCCATGATGTGCTGGCCCCGTCCAGTTCCGAGTCCCATGATGTGCTGGTCCCGTCCAGTCCTGCGCCAGAGCCCGTTGATCCTGCGCCAGAGCCCGTTGATCCTGCGCCAGAGCCCGTTGATCCTGCGCCAGAGCCCGTTGATCCTGCGCCAGAGCCCACTGATCCTGCACCAGAGCCCACTGATCCTCCGCTGGTCCTGCCCAGCCCAAGACCCTCTTTGCTGCCGGATCCCCCCTTTCCTGTCAATTTCCCCATTAAAATTTTGGGGGGGCGCCCACCCGAAGGGTCTTCACCGCCATGGCCACCTGAAGAAATATCTCCGCCATGGCCACCCGAAGGGTCCTCGCCGCCATGGCCACCCGAAGGGTCCTCGCCGCCATGGCCACCCGAAGGGTCCTCGCCGCCATGGCCACCCGAAGGGTCAGCTCCGCCCTGGACGCCCGAGGGTCCGACAGCTCCGCCCTGGACGCCCGAGGGTCCGACAGCTCCGCCCTGGACGCCCGAGGGTCCCACAGCTCCGCCTTGGTCACGCCCACAGCTTGCTCCGTCGTGGCCACGCCCACAACCGGCTCCGCCGTGGCCACGCCCACAGCCTGCTCCGCCCTGGCCACGCCCACAGCCTGCTCCGCCCTGGCCACGCCCACAGCCTGCTCCACCCTGGCCACGCCCACAGCCTGCTCCACCATGGCCATGTCCACAGCCTGTTCCACCCCGGTTCCCCGAGCTACCAGCTCCGCCCTGGAGGCTTCCCGTCCATGCACCACCATGCCCTCGTCAGCCTCCAGGGCGCCCACCCTCCCACCCCTTTGGATGTTATACGGCGCGAGGACGCGCCTTCAGGGAGGGGGAGGTTCTGTCACGTTTTCTATGTGTTTAGTTATGTTCTGTGATCTTGTTTCCCCCCTGTCTTTGTGATTTTGGTTTAGTCCTGTTAGTTTTCCCGCTCTGTCTAATTAGTTATTGCCGTCACCTGTGTTCAGTTTATTATCCTATTAGTCCCTGTTCATTTAAGCCTTGTGTTTTCCCTCAGTGTTTGTTGGTCGTCGTCCGTGTATGGTTGTGTGATTTGAAGTCCTGGAGTGTTTTCCTTTTCCTGTATGTTCCTGAAAGTTTATTTAGTTTGTAAATAAATCAACTATACTTCAGTTCCCTTGTCCTCGTCTTCAGCATCCTGCACAAACCTGACACAGCGAAGCTTTAACATGATTTGTATTTGCAACAATGAGATGTTCTTTACAGCTTTAGGCACAAAACAATGAAGCATGTGCTAAAATGTGATGTATCTGCAGGAGAGTCACAGTATTCCCTGTTCTGCACTTCACACTCACTCACTCACTCACTCACTCACTCTCTCACACACACACACGTCTGGTTTACTATCTTTGTGGGGACTCTCCATAGACTTAATGGTTTTTATACTGTACAAACTGTATATTCTATCCCCTTACACTAACCCTACCCCTAAACCTGCCCATCACACAAAACTGTCTGCATTTTTACATTTCCAAAACTAATTCTGTATGATTTATAAGCTTGTTTACCCATGGGGACCTCCTCAATTTAGGTCCCCACTGTGACACAAGTCCCCATGAGTCTGTGTGCATTCAGGTTGAAGTCCCCACCGGGATAGAAAAAACATGAACACTCACTCACTCACTCAAACTCACTCACACACACACTCACTCACACTCCCTCACTCACTCACTCACACTCACACACTCACTCACAGTCACTCACACACTCACACTCACACTCACACTCCCTCACTCACTCACTCACTCACTCACACTCCCTCACTCACTCACTCACACTCACACACTCACTCACAGTCACTCACACACTCACACTCACACTCACACTCCCTCACTCACTCACTCACACACACTCACACTCACTCATTCACTCTCACACACACACACACTCACTCACTCACTCTCACACACTCACACTCACTCACTCACACACTCACTCTCCCTCACTCACTCACTCACAAACACACTCACTCACACTCACTCATTCATTCACTCACTCACACTCACAGTCACTCACACACTCACTCACTCACTCACACTCACACACTCACTCACTCACACACACACTCACTCACTCACACTCACAGTCACTCACACACTCACTCACTCACTCACACTCACACACTCACACTCCCTCACTCACTCACTCACACTCACTCATTCACTCACACACTCACTCACTCACTCACTCACACTCACTCACTCACTCACTCACTCACTCACACACTCACTCTCACTCACTCACTCACTCACTCTCACTCACTCACTCACACACTCACTCACTCCCTCACTCACACACACACACACTCACTCACACTCACACTCACACTCACACACTCACACTCACACACTCACACACTCACACACTCACTCACTCACACACTCACTCACTCACACTCCCTCACTCACTGTCACAGTGTTGGGTTTGTGTTCCCCTGATGTCCACTAGATGTCCTCCTTTCCCACGGTGTCCTTCACTTATGAACTACATTTCCCACGATCCTTTGTCTCATCATTGCACTCAGCTGTTCCTTATCACTGATCATTGCACTCAGCCAATTCCCCATTATCATTGTCGATTCCCTGTGTATATAACCCTGTCTGTTTCAGTATGTG
Organism: Gila robusta; assembly: GCA_030770095.1. Lineage (NCBI taxonomy): Eukaryota > Metazoa > Chordata > Actinopteri > Cypriniformes > Leuciscidae > Gila > Gila robusta. The sequence continues at coordinate 152,661 of JAVALU010001811.1, forward strand.
TCACGGAGTCCTTGTATTTTGTCCCCACACTTCCGTTGTCATTTCGAGCCTGTTTCTAGTGTTTGTCTTTTATGTTTTTGGATTGCCTTTTTGGATTTTGACCTTTGCCTGGACTGGTTGTGAGTACGGATTACCCTTTAAATAAAACTGCTTTTGGATCTCTATTCCCCGTGTGTGCATGTCGTGACAGAAGGACTCTGTCACAAAGAGATCCAGCATGATGGGGTTCCGTATCCTCCCTCCTACCACGGAGAAAGAGAGGATGGGTCGTGTCCAAAATTTGATGAGCCTTCGTCAGCAGTGCCTGCCGGTGGGTTGCATAGCCCAGTCATTTTGGACGCTCTCGAGGGGAATGGGATACAGTGAGGCAGCATTAAAAGACATTTTTAATACCTGTCTTGATGACCCATTGCCGGGCTGGGAAATGAAGGGTCTGGAAGTCTTGGACTTTTGGAGTTTTACCAGATACCTTGAGCATCGGAGTCAGTGGGATGTATCGGGAGCCTCGCCATGCCGACGCCGCCACGAGTCCGGTGGTCCCTGTTCCGGTGGTCCTGAGTCCGGTGGTCCGGAGAAGGAGAAGGAGGAGACAGGTTCCGTCTGCCCAGTCAGAGAATGTTCACGTCACGTCTGCCCAGCGAGAGACTGTTCACGTCACGTCTGCCCAGCGAGAGATTGTTCACGTCACGTCTGCACAGCGAGAGACTGTTCACGTCACGTCTGCACAGCGAGAGACTGTTCACGTCCCGTCTGCCCAGTCAGAGACTGTTCACGTCCCGTCTGCCCAGTCAGAGACTGTTCACGTCCCGTCTGCCCAGTCAGAGACTGTTCACGTCCCGTCTGCCCAGTCAGAGACTGTTCACGTCCCGTCTGCCCAGTCAGAGACTGTTCACGTTCCGTCTGCCTTCATGGACCTGGACTATCTGGAGCGTCTGGCTCGGATCCTGGACATGCCCGTGTCTGCTGTTCCAGAGCCGGAGCCAGTGTCTCCTGTTCCAGAGCCAGAGCCAGAGGCAGAGCCAGTGCCCGTTCCAGAGCCAGAGGCAGAGCCAGTGCCCGTTCCAGAGCCAGAGGCAGAGCCAGTGCCCGTTCCAGAGCCAGAGGCAGAGCCAGTGCCCGTTCCAGAGCCAGAGGCAGAGCCAGTGCCCGTTCCAGAGCCAGAGGCAGAGCCAGTGCCCGTTCCAGAGCCAGAGGCAGAGCCAGTGCCCGTTCCAGAGCCAGAGGCAGAGCCAGTGCCCGTTCCAGAGCCAGAGGCAGAGCCAGAGCCAGAGGCAGAGCCAGTGCCCGTTCCAGAGCCAGAGGCAGAGCCAGTGCCCGTTCCAGAGCCAGAGGCAGAGCCAGTGCCCGTTCCAGAGCCAGAGGCAGAGCCAGTGCCGTCTGCCTTCATGGACCTGGACTATCTGAAACGTCTGGCTCGGATCCTGGACATGCCCGTGTTTGCTGTTCCAGGGCCGGAGCCAGTGTCTGTTCCAGGGCCGGAGCCAGTGTCTGTTCCAGGGCCGGAGCCAGTGTCTGTTCCAGGGCCGGAGCCAGTGTCTGTTCCAGGGCCGGAGCCAGTGTCTGTTCCAGAGCCCGTTCCAGAGCCGGAGGCAGAGCCAGTGCCCGTTCCAGAGCCGGAGGCAGAGCCAGTGCTCGTTCCAGAGCCGGAGGCAGAGCCAGTGCTCGTTCCAGAGCCGGAGGCAGAGCCAGTGCCCGTTCCAGAGCCGGAGGCAGAGCCAGTGCCCGTTCCAGAGCCGGAGGCAGAGCCAGTGCCCGTTCCAGAGCCGGAGGCAGAGCCAGTGCCCGTTCCAGAGCCGGAGGCAGAGCCAGTGCCCGTTCCAGAGCCGGAGGCAGAGCCAGTGCCCGTTCCAGAGCCGGAGGCAGAGCCAGTGCCCGTTCCAGAGCCGGAGGCAGAGCCAGTGCCCGTTCCAGAGCCGGAGGCAGAGCCAGTGCCCGTTCCAGAGCCGGAGGCAGAGCCAGTGCCCGTTCCAGAGCCGGAGGCAGAGCCAGTGCCCGTTCCAGAGCCGGAGGCAGAGCCAATGCCCGTTCCAGAGCTGGAGCCAATGTCTGTTCCAGAGCCGGTGCCTGTTCCAGCACCAGAGCCAGTGTTTGTTTCTGTGTTTGTGTCGGTTCTTGTGACTGTTACAGTTCTTGTGGCTGTTCCTGAGCCGGTGTCTGCTGTTCCTGAGCCGGTGTCTGCTGTTCCTGAGCCGGTGTCTGCTGTTCCTGAGCCGGTGTCTGCTGTTCCTGAGCCGGTGTCTGCTGTTCCTGAGCCGGTGTCTGCTGTTCCTGAGCCGGTGTCTGCTCCGCCCTGGCCGCCCGAGGGGTCTGCTCCGCCCTGGCCGCCCGAGGGGTCTGCTCCGCCCTGGCCGCCCGAGGGGTCTGCTCCGCCCTGGCCGCCCGAGGGATCTTCACCGCCCTGGCCGCCCGAGGGGTCGTCACCGCCCTGGCCGCCCGAGGGGTCGTCACCGCCCTGGCCGCCCGAGGGGTCGTCACCGCCCTGGCCGCCCGATGGACTTTGCGTCTCGCCCTGGCCGCCCGATGGACTTTGCGTCTCGCCCTGGCCGCCCGATGGACTTTGCGTCTCGCCCTGGCCGCCCGATGGACTTTGCGTCTCGCCCTGGCCGCCCGATGGACTTTGCGTCTCGCCCTGGCCGCCCGATGGACTTTGCGTCTCGCCCTGGCCGCCCGATGGACTTTGCGTCTCGCCCTGGCCGCCCGATGGACTTTGCGTCTCGCCCTGGCCGCCCGATGGACTTTGCGTCTCGCCCTGGCCGCCCGATGGACTTTGCGTCTCGCCCTGGCCGCCCGATGGACTTTGCGTCTCGCCCTGGCCGCCCGATGGACTTTGCGTCTCGCCCTGGCCGCCCGATGGACTTTGCGTCTCGCCCTGGCCGCCCGATGGACTTTGCGTCTCGCCCTGGCCGCCCGATGGACTTTGCGTCTCGCCCTGGCCGCCCGATGGACTGTGCGTCTCGCCCTGGCCGCCCGATGGACTGTGCGTCTCGCCCTGGCCGCCCGATGGACTGTGCGTCTCGCCCTGGCCGCCCGATGGACTGTGCGTCTCGCCCTGGCCGCCCGATGGACTGTGCGTCTCGCCCTGGCCGCCCGATGGACTGTGCGTCTCGCCCTGGCCGCCCGATGGACTGTGCGTCTCGCCCTGGCCTCCCGATGGACTTTGTGTTTCCCCCTGGTCCCCGGTTAAATCCTCACCCCTTGTTCCTGTCTCCCTTCATGGACCTGGCCCACCTTCCCTCCCCCTGATCCTCCACCGTTCCACCTCCCTCCTGAACCTCTTGTATTGTGTTGTGTTTTTTGTTGTTGTCGTGGAGCGTCTGGTAGCCGCTCCGTAGAGGGGGGGTTATGTCACAGTGTTGGGTTTGTGTTCCCCTGATGTCCACTAGATGTCCTCCTTTCCCACGGTGTCCTTCACTTATGAACTACATTTCCCACGATCCTTTGTCTCATCATTGCACTCAGCTGTTCCTTATCACTGATCATTGCACTCAGCCAATTCCCCATTATCATTGTCGATTCCCTGTGTATATAACCCTGTCTGTTTCAGTATGTGTCACGGAGTCCTTGTATTTTGTCCCCACACTTCCGTTGTCATTTCGAGCCTGTTTCTAGTGTTTGTCTTTTATGTTTTTGGATTGCCTTTTTGGATTTTGACCTTTGCCTGGACTGGTTGTGAGTACGGATTACCCTTTAAATAAAACTGCTTTTGGATCTCTATTCCCCGTGTGTGCGTGTCGTGACACTCCCTCACTCCCTCACTCACACACTCACTCACTCACTCACACTCACTCACACTCACTCACTCACACTCACTCACACTCACTCACACTCACTCACTCACACTCACTCACACTCACTCACACTCACACTCACTCACTCACACTCACTCACACTCACTCACACTCACTCACACTCACTCACACTCACTCACACTCACTCACTCACTCACTCACTCACTCACTCACTCACTCACTCACTCACGCACGCATGCACAGACCTTAAAATGCCTCTGGGTTCTTGTCCACAGTAAACGGAGTGTCACAGAAAGCAAGACTCAAAAACATGCTCAAAATAACACTGCATTTACAGTATCTCTCATTAATCTCTCATTAATCTCCTCTGGAAGTGTTTCTTACAGGACTGCCAAAGCTTTTCCTGCTGGAGAGATCAGCATCTTCACAGAGCTTCTCAACTAACTTAAATCATTAAACCGGCTTTACCGAGACTCTGTGAGGATAAACCAGCTTCAACCAGCATTGAAATCATTTTTATTTCCTTCATCCATGTAGAAATGATCCATTAAAGTCAGATATGATCTATGAGGTGTAAATTTAATCTGTTAACTCATCCCCCCCCCCCACCCCCCCCCCACCCTGCCCGTTCTGAGCCCCTGAACTGAAATGGTTGTAGTTCATGAATGCTTTGAAATACAGAGCATTAGTGTTGCTGGTTCCGGAAGTAATTTTTCCATTAATTTCCATTCATTTCTCCCATAGGGAATCAGACAAAAATGCAAAGGTACGAGACTGTGAACTTAACGGTTTTAGTGAGGGAAGAAACTACAATCCCATGAAACATTGCAAAATCGAATGAAAAACAATGGATAAATCTAAAACTACTCATTTAAAAATGTTGATTATATATATAAAATACAATACATTTTATGTTCATTGCAAAATATGAATATGCATTCAAACATTTCAGTATTTTAAAAGCGTAGAGAGATCGATTCCGTCATTCGCAGTGCTTCATGGGAGTGGGCGGAGCTAAATAGCTATTTTTGCATCTTGCTTGACATGATTGGGGGAAGTTTTTTCTTCTCAAATCCGACTGTTGCGCTCTATATAGACCTTTTTTTAAAAAGACACTGAACAGATTATTGCAGAAGTGAAAGTAAAAAAGTTGAGGTTTTACAGTAAAGCAAATTTACTGACCTATCATTTTTTTTCCATTAAAAAAAAATAAAAAATAAAGAATTGCTATTAACAAAGCCATAGCTGTAACCAAGTTTTGAAGTTGATATTACAAAATACAAGGATTTAATGCAACGTTTCCATTGTAAAGCATGTCCAGTTTCAAAACAGTCATAACAGAATGCATTTTGGGTGTTTAAGCTTTCGAATTATACCAATTTTATGATGATTACTAATATATGTGATGGAGGAAAAGGCAATGGAAAGCACCACTGGGACACTGACAGTTAACAGGCTGTGAGATGAACAAGATCATGCCGTAACCGTCCACAGGTTCACATCAGAGTCACGGTGGTGAGGAAGAGGAGAAGACACTGACCTTCACACTACACAGGTGTAGCAGCATTATGACCCAGCAACTCAAAGCACATCAAACCCTGAGGAGAAGGTCAGGAGTTACTGAAACAGCACAACACAAACCCTCCAAACGCTCAAACTCAAGCTTTCAGCGCCGTTTGTGTGTTTTAGCTACAAAGACCAACAGAAGATGGATTAAAACATTGTGATATTATGTAACACATATTTTACTTTGATATTGTTAATATGTAAAATGCAGGAATGTAATCAAAATGTAGTACAAGACATCAGAAAACACATTAATTCGCAAACACAACAAAAGCAATACTCCAGATTACAGTAATGCCGTAACAATGTGGAAATCATACCATGTTAAAAGAGTGAATAACTCCTGTTTCTGGTGTCTTTTTCTGTTTAAGTTAATCAGGAAATACAGTGTTCAAAAGTTTGCGGTTGGTAAGATTTTTAAAAAATTTTAAAGTCTCTTCTGCTCATTAAAGGTGGGGTATGTGATTTGGAAAACGACCGGCAGATTTTGAAAATACCCAATTCAAATGGTCCTACCTTCTTTCCTCCAACGCTGGCTCTGACTCCACCCATTCGAAGAACATGGACGCGCAATCATGCACGAGCCAAAACTCAGATGCGCGAGAGATTGTAATAACGATTTACTACTAATCATGGAACCGGCTTTACTGACGAGATGCGCATGCGTCACGAGCTTTGAGTATGCGCACGAAGGGGGTCACGCGCGCTGGAGGGAGGGGGGTGTGGTACGACCGTTTGATTGACGAACTTACTGTCCAGTGATTCCAGGTGGTCTTGGAAATGATTGGCTGGAGTTTTTCGAGTCCTGCCCGTTCCACAGATGATTAAATTGCTTAATTTTCATTTCAGTGCTTCTAACTCAGTGGCTGTAAGTGGGTTAGGAATAGGATTTCAAGTTATTTTGAAAAAATGGACAAAAAAGAGATTCACATACCCCACCTTTAAGGCTGAGTTTATTTGATAAAAAAATACAGTAAAACAGTGAAATATTATTCCAATGTAAAACATCAGTTTTCTATGTGAATATATAGTAAAGTGTAATTTATTCCTGTGATCAAAGCTGAATTTTCAGCATCATTACTCCAGTCTTCAGTGTCACATGATCCTTCAGAAATCAGTATAATATGATGATTTGATGATCAAGAAACATTTATGATTATTATCAATGTTTGAAACAGTTCATATTTTTGAGGAAACTGTCATATTTAATTTTTCTTTGATGAATAAAGTAAAAAAGAACAGCATTTATTAATAATAGAGACATTATAAATGTCTTTACTGTCACTTTTGATCAATTTATTGCATCCTTGATGAATACAAGTATTAATTTCTTTAGTAGTGTATCTGTCCACACATTTCCATGAAAAACAAGCAAAACGTTAAAGAACAAAATGCTTTATGATTAGTTTAGTTTTTATGATTATTTGTGATGCACTTTGAACATGTATTTCTTAATTATTTAATTCTGGAATATTCTTTATTCCAAACACCTGTAAGTTAATCAAGTTAAACAACAGCAACATTATTCATGAATCTAGACACATTACAGGATGGTTTAAGAGGAATCTGTCATTGCTCTTTCTCTGCAGGTCCTAATAAAATCAATAATTTCAATAAAATGGAGTATTTCTAACACATTTCTTTAACATCCTATATAAACCCCCTGGAAACATGACAGGAAAATCACAGAAACTGTGATGGATGTTAACAAACTTACTGCAGAACACATTTATGGATTTGTAGAGAAATCATCGATCGCCAAACGCCATGAATTAGATTTTGATATGATGTGAGTCCGAGCAAATGCTCTCATTGTTAACATTACGTAAGCTATAGCTAAAACAAGTGTTTTCTACATGACTTAAGTGAATTACGTCTCATCTGATGTTCTTTAATGCTATAATGATGCATTGATCTTTCTGAGAACACACTCACTGTATGGAGAAAGAATGCAACTATACTTCACTAATGCTCTTCTGAAATGGACACCAGCACAGATCCCAAATGCACTGCGAGAGGAAGAGTGTGTGATGATGGAGATTGTGTAAATAAATAACTCGTACTGAAAAACAATTGGTGCACACACACACACACACACACACACACACACACACACACACACACACTAACCTACTGACACACCACGCACTAACCTACTGACACACCACGCACTAACCCACTGACACACACACACACGCACTAACCCACTGACACACACACACACACACACACACACACACACACACACACACACACACACACACACACACACACACACACACACACACACACACACACACTGAGCTCGGATCGGGATTCTCTTCCCAGGGAACGTCCCAGCGCTTCTTCAAAGACCCTACAGTATAATCACACACTCTTCAAAAGAGGGTTTTCATAGAAGAACCATGTTAGGTTACTCAGAGAACCTTTAATGGATTAGTTCTTAAAGTCCCCCTGTCAATAACTGTATCCCTTAAAACTCATCTTTGATCACCAAAATGACATATTTAAAGTTTTTTCCTTGAAAAAAAATTCTATGTCTTAAAATAGCTTGAATGTAACTCGACACCCTTGCCTCATTTAGTATGCGTGGTGCTATGAATATGCAAATGAGCCCCGCCTCCACTCACTCAGCTCAGAGATCCATTCGTTGACAATCACACGTTGATCTGATTGGTTACAATGTCGTTTGTGACGTCAGAAACACCAGCGATTTCAAACCGTGTTTTTGAGACTGTCTTTGGTTCACTGCAGTTTTAAGGAGAAAATACTCAGCAATGCTGTCGACTTATGAATTTACACATGTTTGTCTTAAAGCATATTAAAAACACTACATAGACACATAAACAATATTAAAATGTCCTGGTTGCGTATGCAACCAACCGTTCCCTGAATGAGGGAACTGAGGACGTACAGTAGTCAACGTCGACTGAAATGGGATCACGCCAGGGAGCCAGTCATCTTTGAGTACTATTGAACGAGCCAATGGAATTGGCATGCGTAACCTACATCACACACTCCATCCCCGTGGTGCGGGTATAAATACGGAAGTGGATGCACGCACTAGTTGCTTTTTCGCTGAGGAGCTGAGCGTAACCCGGAGTCAGCGGTGGTCCAGCAGTAGTGGCAAGGGGACTACGTCCTCCGTTCCCTGAAATGGGATCAACCATTGAAAATGCCACTAGAGCTGCCACCTTCCAGTGCCTAGACAAAAGCCTCCTGATCCCCCCAAAATTTAAGGTGGGGAAGGACAGGGCTTAGGCCAGGAAAGTCACTGCTGTTCTTACAGGACCACTGGGAAAGCATTCCCTGTACATGGAAGGAAGGGACGCTGCGGAAGCCACATCCTACCCGAAGGGAGGTAACGTGGAGAATACACATATGGACTGGTTGGATGACCGGGCAGTACGACATATTGAATGTCACTGGGGTGGCTCCAGCTTATAACGGGGGGAGACTCACCGGACAGTGACGGCAGAGGACTCTGCCGAGGGAAGACACGGGCTCGCCGTAGGGAGCCGTATCGTGGAAGAATACACATATGGGATCACCGTAGGGATCGCAACATATGGACCTGGCCTAACACAGGTTCCACACTGCTTACGAGTGTTAGGCCTGGCTTCAGACGCTCCGCCGCGTTCGATGTCGGAAGGTTCACGAGTTCACACTTACAAATAAGTCAGATAGAATAAATGCATATTTGGTGTGCTGTCCGAGGAGAGGGCTCCGGGCTCGGTATGCGGCCCGAACCCATAGTACTCCCCCCGTTCCTGACTGTGGAAGAATGAGCCAGGAGTGAGGAGTCGGGGTGGTGGAGGGATGCTGAAACTGTCAAGGAATGTTAGGTGAGTTGACAGTGGATATTTATATATGCTTCCTCTCGTGCTGATAGGGTAGACGTGTAATAGTTTGGTGACGAGTTGATTGGAATGATTTATTTGAACGTGCTCCTCCCGAACCTTGTTTATAAAACATCATGTATGGAGGAACTCGACAGGGTTCGGTAAAAGGGAACTCAACTGGAGCAGAATTGCGCACGTATCCAGTCCATAGGAGGGGAATGGCGCAGTAAGCTGACACTTCGAACCGGGCTCACGGTGAAACTGGCTTCATGAGAAGGGAGCCCACGGGAAGCAGCGGTTCGACTATGATTGTCGCCCAGCCCCAACTCTAGAATATCTGTTAGAGAAGCACTCTGTGTCAACGCCCAGGCGGGAGCACACACTCACTTCAGAGGAGCTCACCACCTAAGTGGACACGTGCATCTCGGGATTTTCTCCAAGATGAAGGCAGCCACCATTCAGTGGGCCAACCTCGCTTGGAAACAGCCTTCCCTATCTGCTGATTTCCTAACAGACAAGAGCTGGTCTGAGGTCCTAAGGCTTGCGTTCTGTACATGTCTAACCGCTATGAAGCGGACGGACAGAGAAAGCCAGGGCTGGGTCTGCCTCCTCCGGGGAAGAGCTTGCAGGCTCACCACCTGGTCCCACCTTTAGGGAGAGGCAGGAACATATGGGCACATATCCAGGCCGGGGTCTCAGCTCGTGAGAGTAGCGGCCAGAACTCCAGGCACAACTCGTTGACCGAAAGTGAGCAAGTCCCTACCCTCTAGTAGAGACCACGCGAGCAGGAGAACTGTAAAAACAGAATTTTTAACTCACTGCCTGCAGTGGCTCAGGGGCGGTCTCTGCAGCGCAGTTGCACCAGAGATAAGGCCCAAGAGGATAAAGAGGGGCGCAAGGTAGATTCCCTTACTCCCTCAGGAACCTGACGATCAGGACGTGCTTCCCACGCTTCTGCATCATGATGTGCGTCAAGAAAAAGAGGCAACATCATTTTGAGGGTGGAGGAGACAGCCCTACTCCAACCCATCTTGCAGGGAAGAGAGCACTGAAATGACCGAACACCGATCTCAGGATCTCCTCACGGAGAGAAGACTCACTCAACGAATAGGTTCCACTTCTATTTGGCTTAAGCAACACTTCCTCTTTGGGGGTGCTCTCGCAGAAGTGATGGTGACTACCACATATTCCTGCGGTAGCCACCTGAACCTCCGCGTCCAGCTTGTAGGACCGGCCTGGAACTCTCCAGGGGTCTGAATGCGGGTGCCATCATGCCCGTCCCTGAAATGTATTCAGGGGAAGTCGAAACATTGCAAAAAAAAAAATCGCCTTTAAAGTTGTCCATGTTTGCGATTGTCCTGCATCCACTCACAAAAATAAATGTTTTATATATTTACGGTAGGAAATTTACAAAATATCTTCATGGAACATGATCTTTACTTAATATCCTAATGATTTTTGGTATAAAAGAAAAATCAATAATTTTGACCCATACAATGTTGGCTATTGCCACAAATATACCCGTGCGACTCGTGACTGGGTTTGTGATCCAGGGTCACGTATAATGTTCTGAGAATGTTTTCCTAATGTTTCCGTTAAGTCATGAATGTTTTAAGAGCGTTTCTAATCGCATTCTGGAAAACACTATTAGAAGAACACTCCATTTGTGCATAATTCAAACATCCTCTCAACTCAATACTCGTGTTGTACTAAAAATATGTGAGTTTAAACGTATTCCCTGACTCATATTCCCTGACATGAGGAGTAATTGGTGATAAAGTGCTCATAATGAGAGAAAATCATATGCCAATCATTTTCACCACTGACAGAGCTCATACTCATAACCTGATACAGAATCGATTTCTCCAAAAGGTAACTTTAAGCAGGAAGTGTGTGTTGTGTTCGTTACTAAAGCTTCCTGTAGGTTTGTAATGATCATAGACTGCAGTGCTGTTGAGTGTGAACTTCCTTCATCCATTAAATCATCTGTTTCTGGATGTGATCAAGGAGTTTCTGTTCTATGATGCTCATATTTTTCACCCCAAAATCAAAAGAGGTTAAGTCATTTCTGTTGTGACATTGTTTATGATTATTAAGCATTTCCCCCAAAATTTTCATGACTGTAATATGTCCAGAAGTTTGAGTTTGTATCTTGATTCTCATTCAATTCTCATTTAATAAAATTTATACCGTACCGGTCAAAAGTTTGGAAACATGACTCTTCTGCTCATCAAGGCTGCATTTATTTGATCAAAAATACAGTAAAAATAGTGAAATAATAAAGTGTAATTTCTGTGATCAAAGCTGAATTTATTTGATCAAAAAATACAGTAAAAACAGTGAAATATTATTCCAATGTAAATCAGCTGTTTTCTATGTGAATATATAGTAAAATGTAATTTATTCCTGTGATCAAAGCTGAATTTTCAGCATCATTACTCCAGTCTTCAGTGTCACATGATCCTTCAGAAATCAGTATAATATGATGATTTATTATCAATGTTGGAACAGTTGTGCTGCTTAATATTTTTGCATAACTTGTGATACTTTTTTCAGGATTCTTTGAAGGATAAAAAAGTTAAATAAAGAACAGCATTTATTTAAAATATTAATCATTTGTAACAATAAACACTACTGTTCAAAAGTTTGGGGTCAGTAATTTTGAAAGAAATTAATACTTTTATTCAGGATGTGTTAAATTGCTAAAAAGTGATACTAAAGATTTATATTGTTAGAAAAGTTTTCAATTTTAAATAAATATTGTTCTTTTTTACTTTTTATTCAGCATTGAATCCTGTAAAAACTGAGTATCACAGGTTCCAAAAAAATATTAAGCAGCACAACTGTTTCCAGCATTAATAATAATTGAGCATCAAATCAGCATATTAGAATGATTTTCTATATTTTTGATCAAATAAATGCAGGCTTGATGAGCATAAGAGACTTCTTTCAAAAACATTAAAAAACAGTTATATTTCCTATAAGAACACAAATACTGCTATGAAGTATAAAAAGTAGTGCAAATTCATTAGATAATCAACAATATGTTTATTGGGGAATAAATCTGCCCAAATGTCATGAGAATAATCTCAGAATTTAAAATATACTTGACTATCTTTAAAATATATATGCACATTTGATATATTTTTATTATTATTTTGGGGTTGAGAAAGGTTTGAAAGAAACAGAGTAACAACAGAGTAACAATAAATAAACAATATCAACATAAACGTACTGTAAATCAAAATAATATTTGAAAAAAAAAAAACTTTTTGATTAAGAAACCCAAAGCTTTTTTGAATCCTCACGGACAGTAAATGGCTGTGATTGGTTGAACAGGTTTATTCAGTAATATTAATATGGCAGATACATGAACTTGCAAAACCAGAGACAATCCCGAGGGATTTGACAACAAAGATCCACAAGAGAAAGAATGATCGAAAACTAAACAAGCTTTTGTTATGTTTTACTGTAATGTATTTTTTCCAGCCATCTGAACGACAGATCTATGAGAAACACATGGAGAATTCAGCAAAGATCAAAACACTCCTCATTATAATAATAATGAACTCTGACATAATATTCCACTCTGTTTAAACCAGCGACCAGCAAGCAAACCTCACTGTCTTCTGGGATCTCTCATGTGTGTGTGTGTGTGTGTGTGTGTGTGTGTCTGTGTGTGTGTGTGTGTGTGTGTTATTATTGGACTGCCACAGAACAATTAAAGAGCGCTGTGATATTAAACCGGGTCATGACGTTACGTGACAGTAGTGTGTGTGTTCAACGAACCCAGTGAAGCGTGAGCATATATAGGTCAAGAGCTTATGAAGTCATTATACGCTCCCTCTGGCACGCTGTGTATTTCCCATTAGCAGACATCATGAGCTTTCAAAAAGACAGAGTATTTTCATTAGTTCAGGACACACTGCGCTCCTGTTCTTCAGATCGAGTTTGATATGGTCTTGAGAAAACAAACAAACAAACAAACCAACAAAAAACATGTAGCGTCATGCAGTTAACTGTTATAATAATATCTGCACTTTTCCAATTTAATTTTTGCAATTTAATTATATATACACACAAAATTGTTATTATTATTGTTACCAAATGTTATATCATATTTTTCCACTGCAGTTTTCTTTTAAGTTTGTAGCTTTATATAAAAACAATAAGTCAATATCCACAATATCCACATTTCTGTACGTGTTTGTGTGCCATTCTTTGAGGATGAAAAACATTAATACATAATAATATTAAAATAAATATTAAAATTATATATATATATATATATATATATATATACATAATTGTTATTGTTGTTACTATTATTTCATTTTAATTATTATTATTATTAACATTCTCATTATGTAACAAATGTTATATAATATTTTTCCCATTGTGTTTTCATTTAGGCAGTAGGTTAGATTATTTATTATAATTAGCTTTATAATAAATCAAGACGTCAAGGTCCCATATAATGTATTTGTACACTATATACATAAATACATATATATATATATATATATATATATATATATATATATATATATACTGTATATCCTGGTGGTGTTTGTGTGCTGTACTTTGAGGATGAAAGAATAATAATAATAATACTTTCTTGTAGACTGTGGGTTAGTAATTATTAATTATAGGCCTAATAATCTTTATATAAAAACAAGTCGTCTGGTCTGTGGTCATGCAGATATTTATGTGTGTAAACATAAACACAAAACCGCATGTGTCCCGGAGTGCCAGTGTAAACACCAGCCTGACCTCACATCCAATAAAGGCCAAACCCACTGCATCATAACGCTCATTAATCTCTCGCATAATCAACATCTGATCCATAACACTGCCAGAGAGGAAACATATGAAGCGTTTTCTCTTCTGACTGAGCGGCAGAATTATGAACTTTGGATGTGGATCAGATAATGATAAGGCAGTCCTGAAACTATCAACTCCAGACTCAAAACCCTCTCTAAAAACATTATAGTCTTCAATATTAAAATAATTAAGTATCAGTTTACCATTCCAGCACTTTCGAAGTAGTCTAATGCATGAATTAGGACAAAAGCATATGATTGGGTCATAATTATGTATGCATCATCATCAGGCACACAAATGTAAAAGTAATTTGCACTGGATTCTTAAAAGCGGTATTTTGATCAAAATTGCACAATAGTAAATGTAATTTTGTAATCTACATTAATTTGAGCAACAACATAAAAAAAGCCACTCTGATCTAATAAGCATCGTCATATCCAATAAAATTAGCGAATATAACTCTATTATTGTCATATTTGACTAGCTTATTGGATCAGCTGGTGTATCTGCAGGCTTGGGGAAGACTGGGAACATCATCATGCTTTAATGCATTCAGCATCACTGGACTGAGGGAAGAGAGGGAAGCTCAATGACAGAGAGGAGAGAAAGAGAAACCCCACAGCACCAGCAGAATTCCCAATGCAATCAACACACACTCGAGAGACTGATCACACACACATCTTTAAGCGACTGACGAGCGTCTGCAGAGATGCACAGATATGACACACACACGATAAAGAGCGAGCTGAAACACACTTACCTGTGACAGTACGAGCTGCTTGTGAATCATCCTCCAACTAAAGCTGATCCTACATCCCAAACGCGATGATCCCGAGCAGAACCAGAAACATCCCGAGGAAAGCCATCGCGACCAGCAGAACAGCGTCACTCTCCCGCATCAGCACCGCGCGCAGCGACCAATCAGCGGCCGTCGTTTCCTCCTCGCGCTGCTGTGACTCCGCCCACAAACATCATCTCACTGCCAAGATGAGCAGTGTCTTGAAGTCCAGAAAAATCTGCTATAACTTCAAATAACAACAACAGCAGTAACAACAGCGGTAACAATATTAATAATAGGCTACATAATAATAATAAAGTATGCAAGAAAATTTGGCAAGCACCACTAATAATAAGATGGTATGCACTAATAATCTGTGGTAAACTGTGACTCCGCCTCCTGCCTGGCTCCGCCCACAAATAATAATTTTACTGCCAAGATGTGCCTTCAAATCCAAAAAAACTGTTTTGTTTTTCAAACAACAATCTGCTATAACTTCAAAGAGCAACAACAGCAATAGCAACAGCAGTAATAATAATAATAAGAATAATAAGATGATACATGCATTAATAATCTGTGGTAAACTGTAGGCTATGATGTGGCCTACTATATGCTAATATTTCATATAATAGGCTACAATGATTTTTTTTAGTAAAACTAACTTGTATTTACAACAATTTTTTAAATTTATTATTTATTTTTTAAAACTGTTACTGCTGACTATTGCTTAAATTTGTAACACCCAAGAAATTATATAATTTTGACTTTTTATGCATCATGACAGGAAGACAACTAAAT
Source organism: Gila robusta (assembly GCA_030770095.1). Taxonomy (NCBI): domain Eukaryota; kingdom Metazoa; phylum Chordata; class Actinopteri; order Cypriniformes; family Leuciscidae; genus Gila; species Gila robusta. The sequence goes on from JAVALU010001811.1 coordinate 168,218, forward strand.
AATAATCTCATTCAATTTTAGCACAAAGTGCAGTGTTGACTGTTTTCATTAAGCTGCTATTATTGTAAGGAAAAACATTTTTTATTTTTTTACATTTTTAAGGAACATTTTTAAGTTATGGAAAATATACTCTTTCATATTACAAACCACCACTTGGTCCCAAATTATATTGGCCATACTCAGTTCACACTAAATTGCAACCGTGTAATCTATTGTGGGGTAGTTTTTATGTTTTAATTTAATAAAACGTGTCTATTTAATTGTAAGTGCACTATGGAACTTGAACCTCTCTATCGCCACCTGTGGTTGAAACATAATATCGCATGTTACTATAGTTCTTCTACATCAGTGCTCCGGCGCGGAAGGATCTGATGGATTGAGGAGTGGTTACCATGGTTACCGTGTATCATATCAGAGCTGATCTGTCATGCTGCAGTATATACATTTCCAAGCAAGCTTATATTGACACGGGCTCTTTCTTTCTGTCGCATGCTTTCACAATATTAATGCTAACCTGCCGACTACAGTTCAAATTATACAACAACACTGTTTATTGTGGCAAAAGCCAAAGCCGCTCATCAACAATCACACACGTCATACTGTCTGTACATTATAGCCGTTCTTTTGTGTGATTACGGACATGACATAGGCGTAAACTTGATATTTCCCGCTAAATTCGACCCGACAGCTCGATGAGTTTTTTTTTTAATCTACCGTAGCACTCTCTCAATAATGGAATTTCATTATTTTTCAAAACTTCACATCAGTGTTTTTAAACTTACATACTTAAATGAAGGCCATTTAAAACCTTTTTAGGGTTTTAGCACACTTCACATAGGCTAATGTGTTTAAATGGCAGCTGCTAAATAAGGTTAAGTGCTGGAACAGCTCGGTGTATGTTATGCTATTATATAACAGACTTTAATGGCATTAACTGACAGGCAAAGAAGCTCAGTTAATGTTAATTATATAGAATAGTTTGAAATATTAAATCTTGAGGAGGGCATTGGTCATAAATCTCATAAATCTCAATCTATAACTTTGACTCAACTGCCCAATCCATGGAATTGCCAGTCAGATGCAGTGTATTTTATTTTATTCAGTGGGATATCTGAGGAATGAGCACATTTCCCAACAGCAAGACAAATCACATTTCTCATTAACTATTGGCCACAGTTAGTTAGACACAAAATCCATTGGCATTTCGATGTTGTATATTATTAATATTTCATGTATCAGTCACTTAGACATAAATGGCTGTTTTGTTTATGCCTTAAGAAAATGAATGCTGAAAACTATCCCATGGGATTCTTACGAAAATCATATTGATGTTCATTTATTTATTCATTCAGGCATTCATAAAACCCAAGAGAAAAATTATTTGTTGGACAACGTTATTTTAACAATCTTAATTAAAACAGTTTTGTATTTGGACAGATGAAGATCTAACGTGTGAAGAAGAAATAAAGAGTTGGTGTTTTATTAAAAAGAGCAGCATTGACCTCTAGCGGCCATGTCTGACTATTACAGCTTAAAATAACAAATACACAGTTGTCAAGTCTGTATTCTTACTTGCTATTATTTGCGCCATAGAAACAATCTAATAAATAAATAAATAAACAAACAACAGAAAGGTTAAATCTGAATTTTGGCTCAAATCAAAAGATCAGTCGAGGAGCAGCTTACTTTATGAGATTTACCAGTGACGTGCGGTCTGGGTAGGCAAACTAGGCACTGCCTACCCTGCCAAAATTCAAAAATAAAAATGTTTATTAAATAATAGCCTAAACTTGTATTTGTATTTTTACTGTTTATTCTTGTGATTTATATATGCAATATGGGTGTTATTCCAATTGTCTAGACGTTACGATGACAAATGTAGCAGTTACGCATAATCAAATAACAAACAAATGGTAGAATAAGCAGTGCTTTTACGGTCCATTCATTGCAGACGACAAGCGAAAAACCCATGTTGCGCATGCGCACTTCGATCCTGTATTCTTTAACATGTACGGCAAAAAGCACAACTCTGCTGTGCCTTTGGACGTAAATATGCTATGCCCGTACCCATCTACGTTACATATCAGACATGGACCAATTAAAATCGAGATATTACTGGACACATTTGCGTAGCTAACGTCATTACACCACAGCTAGCCTATGCCTAATCAAATTCAAAGTCAAAATGACAGCACCGGCCGTGATCACAGAGTTAAGAAATTTTTTCAAGCTCGATTTTAATTCAAAATCTGAGTTAATAGCAAGAGGGAGGTCTACGCCAGCCTTAGATAGACTAGTGCAGCAACTGAAGGCCGTAAAGACGAGTTGTGATCGACGTCTTTACGAGGAAAGAGCGGCGGATGGATTTTATGTAGGCTACAAATAATCTACCGATTGGTGAGTCAAAAACTATTTTGGGCTTAATATTGAATTGATAAATGTGGTTGAATTAATGCAAGCCATTTGCCTTCATATTCAATTGAGCAGTGTGTGATTTTACTTTTGCTGACAGACATAATTGGCCGCTGTGCAAAAATTAAGGATTAAGAATGGTTGTATTGATGCTGGAGTGGACATTAACTACCGGTGTGTGCCTGTGCCGCGCTTGCGTGTGTGTGTGTGTGTGCGAGAGAGAGAGAGAGAGAGAGAGAGAGAGAGAGAGAGAGAGAGAGAGAGTGAGTGAGTGAGTACACGGTATACATTCTGATTTGTACATTTCTTGTTATGCTGCGTTTGTGCGTAACGTTTACTGTTATTACGTATTATTAGCCTAAACAATAAATCAGGTAATCTGGCTTTCATAACTCAGTGCCTAGCCTCTTTAAGACATCACCGCACGTCACTGAGATTTACCATGGATACATTTTGAGAGAACAATGCCAGAAATGTTTTACGCTACACACTTCACCATGAATCAGTAATTAGTGTTATGTCAGAAATTATATATAGGGTGAATGCAGGGGCCGTTTAAGCTTGATTATACTGTGCCCAATGGGTTTACACTTTCAGAGCATAACTATGGTCTTTAATTAATGATTATGAAATGATTAATCAGTGCACATCATCATTGTGTTAAATTCCTGTTCCTGTTAATGTTGAATGAGAATAAGTTCCTCTTGCAGCATCTCTTCTCTTCTCTGATGACGAGGGCGGGGCTATAACCTGTCACTCACATGAGATCAGCCAATAGCAAACCACAACCATCCAATCAGTTCCTCACAGACACAATCAAGCCCCGCCCACATTTGTTCTTGTTCCAGAAGCGTTTCTCTCGGATATATGACACAATAGAGAAGAATAGATGAGAACAACTTCCCTTCCATGAAGACTGTGAAGATAACTGCAACATGCACTTAGAATAAACTGAATGTGATCATGCGTTGGTGTGGATGTAAATATAGTTATCCTTATTGCTGTGAACAGGCCTTTAGTGTCTGAACACAAATCGGAAAGATAATAACACATAACTTTCACAATGACTAAAATGATTTACTGTAGGCTACATTATTAGTATGAATGTCTCAATATGGTTCATATAGTCTGAGAAGCAGTCAACGAATAACACTTTTCAGAAAAATCATGCTGTAAAAATGGAACACAGCACGACTAAAGGTGCATAAAAAACACTGAGAGCAAGAGAAGCGATAGGCATCCGTCGGCTGAGCAGAAACTGTGGCTGGTAACTGCATGTTCCCTCCCTGCTGTCAAACACATTATACTGTGTCCTGAAGAGCAAGCCAGATTCAGTCTGTCAAAGTCCACTAGGGAGCAGTCTGGTTATTCACGACTCTTCCTGAATCTCTCCAAGTGTTTTCTCTCTCCATCTCTTTCTTCTTCTCCCTCCCTCCCTCGGCTACATCATCATCTCCTTCTCCTCATCACTCTTTAGTAATGTTGTTTTCCACAAGTGCCACTGGACCTGAACAAACACTGTTCTGCTTCTGTCTCAGCGTCATTACCGAATATACACACACCTGTGCCTGGGGGTCAGAGTATGACATCATCATTACCGAGTCCTACACACACCTGTACCTGGGGCTCAGAGTATGACATCATCATTACCGAGTCCTACACACACCTGTACCTGGGGGTCAGAGTATGACATCATCATTACCGAGTCCTACACACACCTGTACCTGGGGGTCAGAGTATGACATCATTACCGAGTCCTACACACACCTGTACCTGGGGGTCAGAGTATGACATCATTACCGAGTCCTACACAAATCTGTACCTGGGGGTCAGAGTATGACATCATCATTACCGAATCCTACACACACCTGTACCTGCGGGTCAGAGTATGACATCATTAAAGAGTCCTACACACACCTGTACCTGCGGGTCAGAGTATGACATCATTACCGAGTCCTACACACATCTGTACCTGGGGGTCAGAGTATGACATCATCATTACCGAGTCCTACACACACCTGTACCTGGGGGTCAGAATATGACATCATCATTACCGAATCCTACACACACCTGTACCTGCGGGTCAGAGTATGACATCATCATTACCGAGTCCTACACACACCTGTACCTGGGGGTCAGAGTATGACATCATTACCAAGTCCTACACACACCTGTACCTGGGGGTCAGAGTAGAGTATGACATCATCATTACCGAGTCCTACACACACCTGTACCTGGGGGTCAGAATATGACATCATCATTACTGAATATACACACACCTGTACCTGGGGGTCAGAGTATGACATCATCATTACCGAGTCCTACACACACCTGTACCTGGGGGTCAGAGTATGACATCATCATTACCGAGTCCTACACACCTGTACCTGGGGCTCAGAGTATGACATCATCATTACCGAGTCCTACACACACCTGTACCTGGGGCTCAGAGTATGACATCATCATTACCGAGTCCTACACACACCTGTACCTGGGGGTCAGAGTATGACATCATCATTACCGAGTCCTACACACACCTGTACCTGGGGGTCAGAGTATGACATCATTTCCAAGTCCTACACACACCTGTACCTGGGGGTCAGAGTATGACATCATTACCGAGTCCTACACACATCTGTACCTGGGGGTGAGAGTATGACATCATCATTACCGAATCCTACACACACCTGTACCTGCGGGTCAGAGTATGACATCATTAAAGAGTCCTACACACACCTGTACCTGCGGGTCAGAATATGACATCATCATTACCGAGTCCTACACACACCTGTACCTGGGGGTCAGAATATGACATCATTACCAAGTCCTACACACACCTGTACCTGGGGGTCAGAGTATGACATCATTACCGAGTCCTACACACATCTGTACCTGGGGGTCAGAGTATGACATCATCATTACCGAATCCTACACACACCTGTACCTGCGGGTCAGAGTATGACATCATTAAAGAGTCCTACACACACCTGTACCTGGGGGTCAGAATATGACATCATCATTACCGAGTCCTACACACACCTGTACCTGGGGGTCAGAGTATGACATCATTACCGAGTCCTACACACACCTGTACCTGGGGGTCAGAGTATGACATCATTACCGAGTCCTACACAAATCTGTACCTGGGGGTCAGAGTATGACATCATCATTACCGAATCCTACACACACCTGTACCTGCGGGTCAGAGTATGACATCATTAAAGAGTCCTACACACACCTGTACCTGCGGGTCAGAGTATGACATCATTACCGAGTCCTACACACACCTGTACCTGGGGGTCAGAATATGACATCATCATTACCGAATCCTACACACACCTGTACCTGCGGGTCAGAGTATGACATCATCATTACCGAGTCCTACACACACCTGTACCTGGGGGTCAGAGTATGACATCATCATTACCGAATCCTACACACACCTGTACCTGGGGGTCAGAGTATGACATCATTACCAAGTCCTACACACACCTGTACCTGGGGGTCAGAGTAGAGTATGACATCATCATTACCGAGTCCTACACACACCTGTACCTGGGGGTCAGAATATGACATCATCATTACCGAGTCCTACACACACCTGTACCTGGGGGTCAGAGTATGACATCATTTCCAAGTCCTACACACACCTGTACCTGGGGGTCAGAGTATGACATCATTACCGAGTACTACACACACCTGTACCTGGGGGTCAGAGTATGACATCATCATTACCGAGTCCTACACACACCTGTACCTGGGGGTCAGAGTATGACATCATCATTACCGAGTCCTACACACCTGTACCTGGGGGTCAGAGTATGACATCATCATTACCGAGAGCTACACACACCTGTACCTGGGGCTCAGAGTATGACATCATCATTACCGAGTCCTACACACCTGTACCTGGGGGTCAGAGTATGACATCATCATTACCGAGTCCTACACACACCTGTACCTGGGGGTCAGAGTATGACATCATTTCCAAGTCCTACACACACCTGTACCTGGGGGTCAGAGTATGACATCATTACCGAGTCCTACACACATCTGTACCTGGGGGTGAGAGTATGACATCATCATTACCGAATCCTACACACACCTGTACCTGTCAGAGTATGACATCATTAAAGAGTCCTACACACACCTGTACCTGCGGGTCAGAGTATGACATCATTACCGAGTCCTACACACATCTGTACCTGGGGGTCAGAGTATGACATCATCATTACCGAGTCCTACACACACCTGTACCTGGGGGTCAGAATATGACATCATCATTACCGAGTCCTACACACACCTGTACCTGGGGGTCAGAGTATGACATCATTACCAAGTCCTACACACACCTGTACCTGGGGGTCAGAGTAGAGTATGACATCATCATTACCGAGTCCTACACACACCTGTACCTGGGGGTCAGAATATGACATCATCATTACTGAATATACACACACCTGTACCTGGGGGTCAGAGTATGACATCATCATTACCGAGTCCTACACACACCTGTACCTGGGGGTCAGAGTATGACATCATCATTACCGAGTCCTACACACCTGTACCTGGGGCTCAGAGTATGACATCGTCATTACCGAGTCCTACACACACCTGTACCTGGGGCTCAGAGTATGACATCATCATTACCGAGTCCTACACACACCTGTACCTGGGGGTCAGAGTATGACATCATCATTACCGAGTCCTACACACACCTGTACCTGGGGGTCAGAGTATGACATCATTTCCAAGTCCTACACACACCTGTACCTGGGGGTCAGAGTATGACATCATTACCGAGTCCTACACACATCTGTACCTGGGGGTGAGAGTATGACATCATCATTACCGAATCCTACACACACCTGTACCTGCGGGTCAGAGTATGACATCATTAAAGAGTCCTACACACACCTGTACCTGCGGGTCAGAATATGACATCATCATTACCGAGTCCTACACACACCTGTACCTGGGGGTCAGAATATGACATCATTACCAAGTCCTACACACACCTGTACCTGGGGGTCAGAGTATGACATCATTACCGAGTCCTACACACATCTGTACCTGGGGGTCAGAGTATGACATCATCATTACCGAATCCTACACACACCTGTACCTGCGGGTCAGAGTATGACATCATTAAAGAGTCCTACACACACCTGTACCTGGGGGTCAGAATATGACATCATCATTACCGAGTCCTACACACACCTGTACCTGGGGGTCAGAGTATGACATCATTACCGAGTCCTACACACACCTGTACCTGGGGGTCAGAGTATGACATCATTACCGAGTCCTACACAAATCTGTACCTGGGGGTCAGAGTATGACATCATCATTACCGAATCCTACACACACCTGTACCTGCGGGCCAGAGTATGACATCATTAAAGAGTCCTACACACACCTGTACCTGCGGGTCAGAGTATGACATCATTACCGAGTCCTACACACACCTGTACCTGGGGTCAGAATATGACATCATCATTACCGAATCCTACACACACCTGTACCTGCGGGTCAGAGTATGACATCATCATTACCGAGTCCTACACACACCTGTACCTGGGGGTCAGAGTATGACATCATCATTACCGAATCCTACACACACCTGTACCTGGGGGTCAGAGTATGACATCATTACCAAGTCCTACACACACCTGTACCTGGGGGTCAGAGTAGAGTATGACATCATCATTACCGAGTCCTACACACACCTGTACCTGGGGGTCAGAATATGACATCATCATTACCGAATCCTACACACACCTGTACCTGGGGGTCAGAGTATGACATCATTTCCAAGTCCTACACACACCTGTACCTGGGGGTCAGAGTATGACATCATTACCGAGTCCTACACACACCTGTACCTGGGGGTCAGAGTATGACATCATCATTACCGAGTCCTACACACACCTGTACCTGGGGGTCAGAGTATGACATCATCATTACCGAGTCCTACACACCTGTACCTGGGGCTCAGAGTATGACATCATCATTACCGAGTCCTACACACACCTGTACCTGGGGCTCAGAGTATGACATCATCATTACCGAGTCCTACACACACCTGTACCTGGGGGTCAGAGTATGACATCATCATTACCGAGTCCTACACACACCTGTACCTGGGGGTCAGAGTATGACATCATTTCCAAGTCCTACACACACCTGTACCTGGGGGTCAGAGTATGACATCATTACCGAGTCCTACACACATCTGTACCTGGGGGTGAGAGTATGACATCATCATTACCGAATCCTACACACACCTGTACCTGCGGGTCAGAGTATGACATCATTAAAGAGTCCTACACACACCTGTACCTGCGGGTCAGAATATGACATCATCATTACCGAGTCCTACACACACCTGTACCTGGGGGTCAGAATATGACATCATTACCAAGTCCTACACACACCTGTACCTGGGGGTCAGAGTATGACATCATTACCGAGTCCTACACACATCTGTACCTGGGGGTCAGAGTATGACATCATCATTACCGAGTCCTACACACACCTGTACCTGGGGGTCAGAGTATGACATCATCATTACCGAGTCCTACACACCTGTACCTGGGGGTGAGAGTATGACATCATCATTACCGAATCCTACACACACCTGTACCTGCGGGTCAGAGTATGACATCATTAAAGAGTCCTACACACACCTGTACCTGCGGGTCAGAATATGACATCATCATTACCGAGTCCTACACACACCTGTACCTGGGGGTCAGAATATGACATCATTACCAAGTCCTACACACACCTGTACCTGGGGGTCAGAGTATGACATCATTACCGAGTCCTACACACATCTGTACCTGGGGGTCAGAGTATGACATCATCATTACCGAATCCTACACACACCTGTATCTGCGGGTCAGAGTATGACATCATTAAAGAGTCCTACACACACCTGTACCTGGGGGTCAGAATATGACATCATCATTACCGAGTCCTACACACACCTGTACCTGCGGGTCAGAGTATGACATCATTAAAGAGTCCTACACACACCTGTACCTGCGGGTCAGAGTATGACATCATTACCGAGTCCTACACACACCTGTACCTGGGGGTCAGAGTATGACATCATCATTACCGAGTCCTACACACACCTATACCTGGGGGTCAGAATATGACATCATCATTACCGAATCCTACACACACCTGTACCTGCGGGTCAGAGTATGACATCATCATTACCGAGTCCTACACACACCTGTACCTGGGGGTCAGAGTATGACATCATCATTACCGAATCCTACACACACCTGTACCTGGGGGTCAGAGTATGACATCATTACCAAGTCCTACACACACCTGTACCTGGGGGTCAGAGTAGAGTATGACATCATCATTACCGAGTCCTACACACACCTGTACCTGGGGGTCAGAATATGACATCAGCATTACAGAGTCCTACACACACCTGTACCTGGGGGTCAGAGTATGACATCATCATTACCGAGTCCTACACACACCTGTACCTGGGGTCAGAGTATGACATCATCACCGAGTCCTACACGCACCTGTACCTGGGGGTCAGAGTATGACATCATTACCGAGTCCTACACACACCTGTGCCTGGGGGTCAGAGTATGACATCATCATTACCGAATTCTACACACACCTGTACCTGGGGGTCAGAGTATGACATCATTACTGAGTCCTACACACACCTGTACCTGGGGGTCAGAGTATGACATCATTACCGAGTCCTACACACACCTGTACCTGCGGGTCAGAGTATGACATCATTACCGAGTTCTACACACACCTGTACCTGGGGGTCAGAGTATGACATCATCACTGAATCCTACACACACCAGTACCTGGGGGTCAGAGTATGACATCATCACCGAGTCCTTCACACACCTGTACCTGGGGGTCAGAATATGACATCATCATTACCGAGTCCTACACGCACCTGTACCTGCGGGTCAGAGTATGACATCATCATTACCGAGTCCTACACACACCTGTACCTGCGGGTCAGAGTATGACATCATTACCGAGTCCTACACACACCTGTACCTGGGGGTGAGAGTATGACATCATCACTGAATCCTACACACACCTGTACCTGGGGGTCAGAGTATGACATCATTACCGAGTCCTACACACACCTGTACCTGGGGGTCAGAGTATGACATCATTACCGAGTCCTACACACACCTGTACCTGCGGGTCAGAGTATGACATCATTACCGAGTCCTACACACACCTGTACCTGGGGGTCAGAGTATGACATCATCATTACCGAGTCCTACACAAACCTGTACCTGCGGGTCAGAGTATGACATCATCATTACCGAGTCCTACACACACCTGTACCTGCGGGTCAGAGTATGACATCATTACAGAGTCCTACACACATCTGTACCTGCGTGTCAGAGTATGACATCATCAAGCGCGTGGTTTAAATGGCACATCACGGTCCCTGTTGTGTGCGTGAGAAACAGCAGAATCAAACCGAATATCCCAGCAAAGTGCTTCCTCTCACATCACAGAACAAGGATTCGCTTTCAGTCACAATGAAGCGACTTCAATAACAGCGAACTTTCTCAGAGCGCGGGTCTTTAACATGAAATGGAAAATCCTGTGAGTTAAATTTTTTAAAATTTTTTTATTTATTAGTTTATTTGATAGGGACCATGCATATTCATGAACATTGTTGTTCGATAATACACCATGTAAATATGCCAGAATTAGTAAAAAATACTACTTTGAGTATTACTACAAACTAGTATACTACATATATACTACAAACCTAGTTTGAGGTTTTCTGCATTGAGGTTTATTTGTTGGCCTGTTCTCTGTGCATGTAGCTTGTCCCTGTTACCTTCTGAAGTGCTGGGGTGCCAGAGAAAGAGAGACGGTGGTGTTTTAATAACCACACGCTGCCTCACGAGACCACACAGCACCCCCTTATTTATTTATTTATTTATTTATTTATTTATTTATTTATTTATTTATTTATTTATTTATTTATTTATGTGCCACCAGCAACATAATTACGAGGACTCGAGTCACACAGTCCTTTCATCCATTCACTGTTTCCGGAACCGCTTCATGTTTGGAAATGTGCATCAGTGATCAATCACGGCTCAGAGACACGTGCACGAGCGCGCGATAATAATAACAACACAGTTTGGGACATATGAGCAAGTGACGTTTAAAAACATACCGTTTATAGTGAACTTTTATTCAGCAAAGATTAATTAAATTGATCAAAAGTGACGTTTATAATGATAAAGAAGATTTCTTTTATACTTTCTTTGTATTCTTCATTGAATTCTGAAAAAAAATATATCACGGTTTTCGCAGAAATCTGAAGCAGCACAACTGTTTTCAACACTGATAATATTCATAAGTTTATTGAGCAGCAAATCAGCATATTAGAATGATTTCTGAAGGATCATGTAACATTTTTCACGTATATCGTGATGTCAAGGAGATGCATGAAGTGAAATTAACAAATAAAAATTTGGAGAATACACTGATAATCATTACAAAGGACTGAACAGAACAGGGAGAATATACAATATATACACTAACTAAATGGGAGACAGGTGAACATATGTTGCCTTCATGTGTCAGGAATTATCATAAATACGAGTTTCCTAGTCGTATTTACCACTGGGAAGTTTGGGAATGGTTTTGATACCCAAGATCCCGAGATGAGCGAGACACAAGCTGTAAACATGGCGGTGAGAGAACGATTGCTGTTCTTTATTAGTGATTCCACAGCAGAATCATCGACTTGTCTTGTCGTTTAAGTAGTGCATATTACATTATGAATAACCATTTGAAGTGTATTGTATGTTTTATGCACAGCGAAAATAGACTGAAATTTCAGAATTGTCAGCAAGCTGACTATCTAGATAACATGGTGAATGTTTATATGGTTCTCAACAAATGTGACGCTAAATATAATTTTGGCTTAATAAGATTTTCCCCAAAAAAATAGGCAAGGACTGGTGTCCTCCATGATTCCTGTTCTCTCCGACAACAAAGCACTTGAATGCGACGAGCTCGAAATCACAACTTCAGAGTTGGGAAGTACAGTGGTGTAGTCTAGTTTTTTGTAGTGAGTATACTGTGAAATATATATATTTTTTAATAATTACATTTTAACATTTTTATGCTGAGAAATTGCTGATAAAATAATAATTATTTCTTTAATAATAATTGTACATATCTTTCTTATTCCTTCCTTATAACTCAGGAAGGAAATAAGGTCAAATGAAGTTCCCCTGCATGTGAGCTGCATCTGGATCAAAGTTGTGGTGATTGCATAAAGTAATAAAAAATTACAACATTTGGAACCAATGTAGCCTTTTTGTTCAGTCCTTGACGCCACCTAATGGGCATTTTTTTAAAATTGTTCCTCCATGAGGAATATCTCGTGATCGACGCAATGGACTATGTTGATTTTGGACTCATTTCAACTGAGAGCATGCACTGACTCATTGTAATAATGAGAATCTGCTGTAAATAATGATGTGCCATTTTCCACGATCGGAGCATATTTCAGGAAGTTATGAGCGAAAACGTGAGCGGAAAAAGGTCAAATTTGCGGCGAGAATGACCACCAAGCATCTGTGTTATTCCTAAGTGACGTCAGATCCAGGTCACAGGCCACGGAAGCCCAAATGGACCAAAAGTCAGTGCTTCGAGGATTCTATGAATGAAAGTGTGAAAGTTCTGTCTCAAAAAGATGTTGCACTTTTTTAAGTGGATATACGGAAATCCTTGACCTTTTCTAGTGTGTATAAGGCGTATACCTGTGTATCATGTAGACTACACCACTGGGGAAGTAGGACATTTCTGAAAGTATTTATGCTATTATTCATTTCTTTCAGGCTTTGGGCTACTTTTATCTGTTGTACAATAAAAATGCATTTAAAAACACTGTCAGTGACAAACCTCAAGAGTTAAAGAAGCAAAACACAGTGATGTTTACAGTTCAGCTTTTGATCTGTTGAGCTCTAATATTCTCTGTGTAAATCTGTCCTGATGTCACGAGCTCGAGTCTCACACTAGGTGACCAGGTGGTGTTTATAGCAGAGGGGGCGGAGCTTTAGATTCTAGAGAGCATTTGATTGGACAGAAGATGTGATGACAAGCTGAGGTCGCGGTGATGTCATTGTCAGAGATCAACCAAGCTTGATTCCATCCACCACACAACGGTCACTCTCTCCGGATTACTAATCACACACACCTGTTCACCATCTGCAGCCTCATCAACAAGCACAATAAAACACTCACCATAACCCCAGTTCAGCGTCAAGCCTCCAACAGGAACAGACCTTTCACTGTTGTCTTCTGAGCCTCTGATGCATCCTGGTTACTAAGACGTAACATATACTCACCTGCGAATCTCTAACCTCTGTGTCCTTGTTCTGTTGTCTCCAGGACTCCTGTTCGAATTGCCTATTGTCAGTGATCCTGTATTCTTCCAATCCTCCAGTGAGTCCTCCGAACCTGCTTGCTATTGACTGCATCTGTAGGAGAGAAGATTAGTATCAATGAACTGTGACTACTTGGTATCTACATTCCTGAAGTGATTGTGCTTACCTGCTGCCCGTCCTGCACTGAGTGATCTTCACCGTATCTGCACTTGAACTCACAAAATACTCACCTAGCACTCTTGTCACCTTGAATAAAGCTGTGTTTGGATTCACTTACCTCTGTCTCCTTGCCTATATCCTGACAGAAGGCTTGACCGTACACCGCTATGAATCCTGCACAGCCCGAAGACGGCGCTTCCGCAAACCCCGCTTCCTCTCTGGTTTATGTCGCCAACTCCGCCTCCCGACCAGCGCCCTTCTCAGGCCGGGCGGAAGATTGCAACGGGTTCTTGCTGCAATGCTCGCTCGCCCTTGAACAACAGCCTCAATTATATCCAACAGAAAGATCAAAAATCTCCTTCATTATCCAGCAGTTATCCGGATCAGCATTAAGGTGGGCTGAGACGTTGTGGTTTCAAGGGACTTCGGTCACATCCTCATTGCAGAGTTTCATAACTCATTTCAAAGAAGTGTTTGGGCGTCCGGCAGGAGATTCATCTGTCAGCGAGCAGCTGTTACGGTTGCGTCAGGGTAAAAGATCCGTTTCTGATTACTCTCTGGAATTCCGAACTTCATTCCGAATTTCATATCAGGAAGTCTCTGCAAGAAACTCAAGCTTCAGAGATCCAACACCTCCAAACCATACTCCATCCATGCAGTAACTGGCGAAGTTATCAACAAGGGGTACGTAACATCTCAGATAACACCCATTACATTATGTGTTGAGAACACTCACCAAGAATCGTTTGAACCGTTCATTCTCGATAAAAGCCAAACTGACATAATCCTTGGTCGTCCATGGCTCATCCGCCATCAACCTACCATTAATTGGAAATCTGGCAAGATTCTGAACTGGGGTTGCAACTGCCCTTTGACTGACGTTGCACTCCCAGTCCCATCATCCACCGAGCCCCCAGAACCGGTTTCAGTGAGTTCAACTTCCATCGAAAGCCCAACAGAAAACCTGTCAGTGACTATTCCTCCAGTTTATTCTTCATTTGCAGATGTGTTCAATCCTGTTGCAGCTTCCAGGTTACCACCACACCGACGATGGGACTGTGCCATTGACTTGATTCCAAGGGAACCCATTCCAAAGGGTCGGGTGTACTCCTTGTCCATCCCTGAACAAACGGCTATACAAAAATACATCAAGGAGGCTCTACACCAGGGGTATATCAGACCATCCACCTCGCCTGTTGCCGCCAGCTTCTTTTTCGTCTCCAAGAAAGATGGAGGATTAAGGCCATGCATAGATTACAGAGCGCTCAATAAGATCACAGTAAAATTCAGTTACCCACTCCCTCTTGTCCCATCCGCCCTCAAACAACTTTGAGAAGCCAGAATGTTTACCAAACTTGACCTAAGAAGTGCATACAACCTAATTAGAATACGAGATGGGGATGAGTGGAAGACAGCATTCATTACCCCCGCAGGGCACTACGAATACCTCGTGATGCCTTATGGTCTGGTAAATGCTCCTTCCGTCTTTCAGAGTTTCATGGACGAAGTGCTCCGAGACTTCCTGAATCGCTTTGTGTTAGTCTACATCGACGACATTCTAATCTACTCGAAAGACCCAGTAGAACACCAACGTCACGTCTCCCTAGTACTCAGAGTAATTCTCTCTGTTCTTGAAGGCAGAAAAATGCATGTTCCATCAGACCACTATCAAGTTCCTGGGTTACCGCCTCAGCGAACGAGGAGTTGAGATGGATGACCACAAGACCAAAGCCATCACCTCCTGGCCCACTCCGCAGTCGGTAAAAGAGCTGCAAAGATTCCTGGGCTTCTCAAATTTCTACCGACGGTTCATAAATAATTATAGTATGTTAACAGCTCCACTAACTTCTCTCCTGAAGGGAAAACCAAAGACTCTTGCTTGGAACTCTGATGCCGAACACGCCTTTCAGTCTCTCAAGACCGCATTCACCAGTGCGCCCCTGCTCCGTCACCCAGGTCCTGAAAAGGTCTTCCTCGTCGAGGTAGAGGCTTCTACTACTGGGGTAGGAGCGATCCTGTCGCAATGCTCAGAACACTCTTCCAAACCCATGCCCTGTGCGTTCTTTTCACGTAAGTTATCCACCACTGAGAGCAACTATGACAT
This sequence comes from Gila robusta, assembly GCA_030770095.1. Lineage (NCBI taxonomy): Eukaryota > Metazoa > Chordata > Actinopteri > Cypriniformes > Leuciscidae > Gila > Gila robusta. The sequence continues at coordinate 184,334 of JAVALU010001811.1, forward strand.
CGGCAACCGAGAACTCCTGGCCGTTAAACTTGCCCTAGAAGAGTGGAGGCACTGGTTGGAGGGGGCCAAGCACCCGTTCATCGTCCTCACTGACCACAAAAACCTCCAATATTTGAAGGAAGCCAAAAGACATAACCCACGTCAAGCTAGATGGGCCCTGTTCTTTACTCGTTTTCACTTTCACATCTTATCATCCAGGCTCAAAGAACATTCGAGCAGATGCCTTGTCACATCTCCATGCCCCCAAAGCATCCCAGGAAGAGCCCGAAACCATCCTGCCAGCGAAATTGTTTGTTCACCCCATCCAGTGGGACCTCGACGAACAACTCCTCGAAATATCACAGCGCTTCCCTGGTCCTCCAGAGTGTCCCGCAGGAAAGATCTATGTACCCGAAGACTTCCGCATTTCTCTCATCTCCTCCGCCCATTCGTCTGTTGGGACAGGTCACCCAGGCATCAGTAAGACTTACTCGATTCTCCAACACAAATACTGGTGGCCAAACATGCAACACGACATTACGACATTTATCCAGGGATGCACTCTCTGCGCCATGACTAAGGTTCCACGTCATCTGCCTACTGGGAAATTACTACCACTGCCCATCCCACATCAGCCCTGGTCTCATATTGGGGTAGATTACGTCACAGACCTTCCAGCATCTGACGGCTATACCTGCATCCTTGTGGCCATTGATCGATTCTCTAAGGCCTGCAAGTTGATTCCCCTAAATAAGCTGCCCACAGCCTTTGACACTGCAGAATTACTAATGGAGCATGTCTTTCGTAATTTCGGCATTACAGAGGATATTGTGTCTGACAGAGGGCCCCAGTTCATCTCCAGAGTGTGGCGAGCATTCTTTGCTCTACTGAACGTAACAGTAAGCTTAACATCAGGCTACCACCCACAGTCAAATGGCCGAACGAAAGATCCAGGATGTCAGCCGTTTTCTTCGTACATTCTGCCATTCCAACCAGAACATCTGGAGACGATACTTAATTTGGGCAGAGTATGCCCAAAACTCCCTCCGGCAGGCGTCCACTAACCTAACTCCATTTCAGTGTGTTCTGGGTTACCAGCCGCCACTATTCCCCTGGTCTGGTGAGCCATCAGTGGTACCCGCGGTCAACACATGGTTCCAAAACAGTGAAAGAGTATGGAATCAGGCACACCATCATCTTCAGAAAGCTATAAATCGCCAGCAGCACTTTGCAGATACCTGTCGCCGCCAGGCTCCCAATTACCAACCTGGGCAACTGGTATGGCTTTCCACCCGAGACATCCGTCTTAAGCAACCCTGTCGTAAGCTGAGCCCAAAATACATTGGTCCATTCCCCGTCGAAAGACAAGTCAACCCAGTCACCTACCAACTTCGCCTGCCTGCTCAGTACCGCATCCACCCCACATTTCACGTCTCCCTCCTAAAACCCCATCATTTACCTGTACCTGTTCCCTCTGCAGATCCTATCCCTGAAGACAACCCCCCGATACCGTCCATTGAAACCGAGCCCATCTACACGGTAAAGGAGATATTAGACTCCCGACGTCGGGGTGGTCGACTCGAATACCTGGTGGATTGGGAGGGTTACGGACAGGAAGAGAGATGCTGGGTACCTCGTAATGATATCCTCGATCCCAATCTACTCACCGAGTTTCATGATCGGCATCCTGGGAAACCGGCACCACAACCTCGAGGCAGACCCCCACGACGTCGGGGTCCAAGGTCCGCTGGCACGGACTCTGGAGGGGGGGGTAATGTCAGAGATCAACCAAGCTTGATTCCATCCACCACACAACGATCACTCTTTCCGGATTACTAATCACACACACCTGTTCACCATCAGCAGCCTCATCAACAAGCACTATAAAACACTCACCATAACCCCAGTTCAGCGTCAAGCCTCCAACAGGAACAGACCTTTCACTGTTGTCTTCTGAGCCTCTGATGCATCCTGGTTACTAAGACGTAACGTATACTCACCTGTGAATCTCTAACCTCTGTGTCCTTGTTCTGTTGTCTCCAAGACTCCTGTTCGAATTGCCTATTGTCAGTGATCCTGTATTCTTCCAATCCTCCAGTGAGTCCTCCGAACCTGCTTGCTATTGACTGCATCTGTAGGAGAGAAGATTAGTATTAATGAACTGTGACTACTTGGTATCTACATTCCTGAAGTGATTGTGCTTACCTGCTGCCTGTCCTGCACCGAGTGATCTTCACCGTATCTGCACTTGAACTCACAAAATACTCACCTAGCACTCTTGTCACCTTGAATAAAGCTGTGTTTGGATTCACTTACCTCTGTCTCCTTGCCTATATCCTGACAGTCATAAAAATCCCTGATCCATTTTAGCGGAAGTGAGAGACTGTAAGTTTTGAATGCTTATATCTTCTAAATGTGGATTTTGTCATTGTTTTGGAAAACAGCTTATTCATAACCTTAAGGCTAACATATTCATACTAAAAGCTAAAAAACTTACATTGTGATTTCACTTTAAACTTTCAATTTTTCCTTTCATGTAGTGCATATTTACATATGAATAATCATTTTGAAGTGTAGCGCATGTTTTATACACAGCGAAAATAGACTGAAATTACTGAATCGTCTGCAAGCTGACTATCTCGCATGGAGAATGCTTATATGGTTGTGGGACGCTAAATATAATTTTGGCCTAATAAGATTTTCCCCAAAAATAGGCAAGAATAACCCTACTACTCGTACTCACAACTTCAGAATTGGGAAGTAGGAAATTTCTGATAATATTTATTATTGATTTCTTTCAGGCTTTGTGCTACTCTTATCTTTTTTACAATACAAATGCATTTAAAAACACTGTCAGTGACAAACCTCAAGAGTTAAAGAACACAGTTCTTTCATTCACAGATGTTTACAGTTCAGCTTTTGATCTGTCGAGCTCTAATATTCTCTGTGTAAATCTGTCCTGATGTCCCGCGCACGAGTCTCACACACTGAACCATGAGTAATCTGAGGTTCATAAACAATGCTTTCCATCACACACACACTTCTGAAGATCAACACCTGCTGAACACACAGGGGTTTCTGTAGGGGAAACTGTGAAACACTCATGCCTATGATAAAATATTTAACTTGTTTCATTTAACTTTCCCTAATGTCATGTGTGTTTGCACAAATCACAGCACCATTGTTAGTGACACCAGAAAGGCTGTTGTTGTGAGATTGAGATGCCTCATCAAAGTTATATGAAAGAGGATAACTGTGTGTAAGGGGTGTGGTGCATTAATGAATAATTCATGTGACGTAGAAGGAAAGCTTTCAGGGTAAGTGTTCGGAGAAAGACTGCTGTCGTTTCAGTGACGATGTCCTTGTTAGTAGTTTTGCTTTAAGCAGCGTGGAGCCGAAACTCCTTCACACAAAAGCTTAGGCCCTTTTTATGAATGGACTACAGAATAAGGCTTGAAACTCTTATTAGTAACACTGCAAAACATGATTTTCTTACTTAGTATTTTTGTCTTGTTTCCAGTCCAAATATCAAATATCAAAAATTTCTTAAATCAAGATTCATTTACTAGATAAGTAAAATGCCATAAGATATTATGTCTTGTTTTCTGGGTGAAAAAAAAAAAAAAAAAAAAAAAAAAAAAAGAAATATGATAATCTTAATTCAATTGATTTGTGTAAATATGTTACACATTTCTAAAATTATATTATATTTCATTTTTATAATATAATATAATGTTATATTATATTATTATATTATATTATATTGTATTATATCATATTATAAAAATGAAATATAATAGAATATAATAGAATATAATGGTAAAACTTTAAGGTTCAATTTGTTAACACTAGTTAACATGAACTAACAATGAACAATAGTTTTAAAGCATTTCTTAATCTTTATTAATGTTAAATTCAACATTTTCTAATTTCTAATTTAAAAGATAAATTATGTCTGCTAATATTATTTAATGGAGCTGAGCTAACACAAACTAACAATGAACAGTATTTTTGCCAACTATAACGTTAATAAAGATGAATAAATATATATTGTAACAAATGTAGGCTTATTGTTTATTGTTAAGGTTACTTAATGCTTTAATGAGACATTTCTGTAATATAATATAATATGGGCTAATATAATATAATATAATATAATATAATATAATATAATTAATATAATATAAGCTAATATAATATAATTCATATGTTATAATATTAATATAATATAGGCTAATGTAATGTAATATAATATGTGACATGCTAAACAGTGTGGTTGTGTTATAGTTGTGTGATAGCCAAGAGGGAAACTGAAGAAAGACATGTCTTACATATATAATGTCTTACATATTTTCTCACAAAAAACCTGATGTTTGTGCCTCTTATACTTTTCAAAAAAAGAAAAGAAAAGGGTAATATGAAGTGTGGCGTTCGACTGCCTTCAGGCCATGCAGTGAAACATCACAGCTGGAGCAGCTTTTAAAAGCAGAGACTCAAACTCCTGTTCACGTCTGAAAGTGCAAGACTTAGAAGCTTTCTGTTCCTATAGGGAGTTAGAATTAGCATTGAGAGTTAAAATCGGACAGAAGTAACATTTCAACACTAAGAAATTCTGTTTCCAATGTGTGTCGGGTGCATATGAGACTAAAGTAATCCCAGTGCGACCAAACAAGGTGAAGTACATGCATCAGTGAAAAACACTCTAAATCGACATTTTAGTTGTTTAAGTATAATCTTACAGCTTCAATTATTTCTTAATAATAATCACAGCAATTTGTTAATCAAAATGATTAAACTATTTCAGCTGTTAACGTCATGTGCTTCACCTTTATCTGGAGTCCCTGAACAGTTTCTCAGACCACAGACGTTATTATTTGAGAGTCTGAGAACATTTGTGGAGAAAATGGAAAAAGGTGTCCTATAAATCCACTGCAAAGTTGATCCGGTTGTGCAATAAATCAACACCTATAAACTTTTTTTTATATTTTATATAAAAAAATAAAAAATAAATATATACATTTTAATATTTTTAGCCTATCAGGTTCATGTTGCTGTAAAGTCTGTATGTTTGTGTGTGAATAAGATCCATACTCAAGAAATATTCTATAAACAAATACAATTTATTAACCCTGAAAGTTACCCTGAAACGCCTCCATTGTAGTCTTGAGTTTCTTCCGGGAACGAACACGTCACAATATTCCTCATTATAATAATTCATACGCATAATAAAGGGGCGGGGACTGGTTGAGTTAGTTAGTAGTGTGTTAAACTGGCGGTTATGGTAAAGGGCGGGACATTTCCCAAACACACTCGAAGCGCTCGACCAATCACAACACACTGCTCCAGCCGACCAATCAGAGCACAGTGTGCTTTTCAGAAGGAGGGGCTTCATAGAGACAGGAAGTAAACAGAGCGTTACTGACAGACTGGGAAGAGAGGAGCCGCAACAATGGAGAATATGAGGAAAATAATCAACATTCAAGCAGGAAAACCTGTTATAGTAGAGATCAAACACAACATCAAGAGTTTTGTGAAAGTCTTTCTGTAAGACAGAAATATATCTCTTCAGTACCCAGTGTGAATGATAACACCGCATGGGGTCTGAACATTTCTGCGCTCTGCTCATGGCAATCATATTGTTGTCTGTTGAAACAATACATTTGTTTCTCTGACCTTTGCACTGGAAATATGATGTTGTCCAAACAAGTGAAGGAAACATGGACAAGGAACGTTTTCTTATTAGTCCATCAAATCTTGAGCTTGAGCTGCTTTTTCAAACTATTTACTGAAAGGAAATGCATTTTTAAGGAACACAAAACAAAAATGTAATGTTGCCTAAATTCACTTAAGCATTTAACACAATTCATTTTAGGTTTTTATTATTATCAATGTTGAAAACAGCTTCATATGTGAAAACTGTGATACATTTTTATTTTTCAGGATTCTTTGATGAATAGAAAGTTCAAAAGAACAGCATTTATTTGAAATAGAATCATTTTTAACATAAATGTCTTTACTGTCACTTTTGAGTTTAATGAATCCTTGCTCAAAAAAATATGGATTTCTTTAAAAAAAAACTTATTGATCCTAAACTTTTGAACAGTAGTGTTTTTAATCTTAATATTGGACGTTTATCTGTCATTGGCCTTAATATCAAGATTGGCTTATCAATATAAACTGATTATAGTGTCCCGTTTATATTGTGATAAAGTGATGAAGCTTTTTATTATGTAAGACTTTAAAGATATTTTGTGTACGTAACAATATAAGGAATTGCTCTTAGAGAGTATTTCATCTCTTACATGCAATATGAGTCTTTTAGTTCATTCACGTTCAAGCAAGAGTGATCTGCCTTTCAATTACTGACCTATATTAAAACTAAATAATGCCTCGACCGCTCGTTCAGAAATCCCTCGGTTTGCACACGCGTGTCGTAAGCGCACGTCCTTTATATCCGCCTGAAGTAGACATCAAAAGCCCAAGTTTCACGTATAACTTCAGCACTTTTGCATGTGAATGAAGCATCAAATCCCTGGCTGCTGTTTTTCAGTTTCATTCTCGCTGGATAATTAAAGGCTCCCTTGGTTTTATTTGATGTTCTGCATCTCCAACATCAACCGTAATCAGCTGGACGGAGGAAAGGCAATGGAAACCAGGGTTTGGATGTAAAGCTGTTTTCTGGCTCCACCTGCGCTCTCTCTCGTCCTCAAGGGGAAGCGAAGGGGCTTTAATGAGGCGGTTTGAAGATTCATCCCCTGCTTCTCTGGGCCCGTGTCACTGTGACTGAGGAATGAAGATGTCTCTCCAGTTCTCCTTCAAAGCTGAGGGATCTGTGGGCCTGCCATTATGTCAATGAGAGAGAGAGAGAGAGAGAAAGAGATCTGCTCACACAGAAACAGGACTCGCCTGATCCAGAACCGAAGACTCCAGGGTTTTCCAAGCCCAAAACTTAACCTGAATTGCCTTCATAAAAAGGCTAAAAGTGAGGCCTATATATGAGCATCTGCTGGGCGATCTGAGATCCACTGCGCCTCCAAACGGACACTTGTGTGTTTCATAATAACGGGACTCTGATTGAACTGGCCTGGTATAACCTAAATGGGTTCACATGAAGAGAAATACCCATCTGGATGTTGCTGAATGTGCAACGCTATTAAATATGGGTGAGCGGGGCACAAACTAATGTGACGCTAGTTGTAACTGGAGTGGGGAATCAATTTAATGAATCCTCGCTGAATTATAATAATAAATTCTTTAAAAAAATCTCAGTGGCCCCAAACTTTTGAACCGTAGTTTATATACACATAATATATAAAATATATACTTGAGTCATTTTTTGAATTGTGACGAGAGAAAGACTGTATCCCACAAAAGAATATTGACAATAAAAAAAAATTCAAAGAAAGAGTGCAATGTGTTGTTCAGTTCCCTTTCAGTCACTCACGTTCGACGTAGTCGACATGTCGACTGATTGGGATCACGCTTAGGGAGCCTGTCATCTTCGAGTCCTGTTTAAATGAGCCAATGCACATTGGCGTGCGTGAAATGCATCCCACATTCCGCCCCGCAGCGTGGGTATAAATACGGAAGTGGATGCACGCACCAGTTGTCTTTCGCTTCGGAGCCGACTATCGCAGTGTTGAGATCGAGACTCGCCTTCATGCGTGAAGGTGGAGTCCCCATTACCACGCCCCGCTATGGCGCCGTGTGAGATGGGTGATCAGAGGATCATAGTGAGGCTTCCCCGCCCGGTAACCGATCCCTGTGGGCCCCTCACTCCTCTATCTCACCGCAGCCGGTGGAGCCCCCGTTGAGCGCGCTGGTCCCTCTGTAATGGACTGACCAGCCGTTTCATTCGGGGGGCCTGCAGGGGACAGGATGCCGATTATGCCAGATAATGACTGGGCTGCGTTATCTCCCCCTGGGAGTGTAACGTTGTCCGAGCCAGATCCAGAATTGTCAGCTATGCTGAGAACAGTCTCGGTTGGATGATTGGTATCTCGGAGTGGGCCGTGCTGGTTCTCAGCTCACCGCCCCAGTGCCTTTCTTTCCAAAAGTGCATGGAGAGCTTACCAGGTCGAGGACGGCACCTTTCTCTGCCAGAAACGGCCTGAGTAGTTTCTCCCCCCTCACTATCCTTGACGGAGGAGCGGTGGTGGGTTGCGAGGCTATCTCTCCAGTGGAGCGGTCTGTCGTGACACAGGTGCACCTGTGTCCGGCGGCCGCTGCCTTTTAGATGGAGGATCCTCGTCCCCCCCTAAGGCCTGAGAGTTCTCTTCTGTTCTGACGGGCAGAGCTTACAAAGCCTGTTGGTAAATGTCCTCCTCTTTGTGTGTCATGGCGTTGCTACAGGTCTATCAGGCCAGGGCACTCATGGACATGCACAAGGGTAGCCCAGACTGTGCGCTCGTAGGTGAGCTCCGCACTGCAGCCGCCCTCGCCCTCCGGGGCACAAGCGTTGTGGCATGCACGATCGGTCCGGCGATGTCCACTTTAGTGGTCCAGAAGCGCCATCGTTGGCTCAGCCTGGTTGATATGGCGGATGCGGACAAGGTTCGGTTCCTGGACTCCCCAATTTCCCAGGTTGGGCTGTTCGGCGATGCGGTGGAGAACTGCGCCCAACAGTTCTTTGCTGCCCAAGCGCAGACGGAGGTCATCCGGCACATCCTGCCCCGGCGGCCCGCTGCTGCCTCCACCACACCGCCGGTGGCAGTTCATCTGCCTGCTCGTCGCCGAGGGCGTTCCCCTGCCGCCGCTCCTGCTCCTCCTGGGCCTCCGCAGCAGCCTCCATCCAGGCCTCAGCGTGGAGACAGCCGCAGGCAGGCCGCCCAGCCTGTGTCAGACGCTAGCAATCCAGGTGGCAAGCGTAAGGCCCTGACACAGGCCACCCAAGGTGGTTTCAGATCGTCAGGTTCCTGAGGGGAGCAAGGAGTCTGAATCTGCCTTACGCCCCCTCTTTGCCCTCTTGGGACTTATCTCTGGTGCTACTGTACTGCAGAAACCTGAGCCCTGCAGGCAGTGAGTTAAAAATCCTGCTTTTAGAAAACAGTTCTCCTGCTTGCCTGGTCTCTATCTGTCACGATCCACACACGGGAAACAGGGGTTAAATCCAAAAGCAGTAGTTTATTTAGGGATAATCCAAAATCGTAAACCAGTCCAAAGCAAGGGTCAAAATCCAAAAGTTAATCCAACATGAACAGGAACAAAACAAGAAGCAAGGAAACTGGATGACAGAAGTAGCGTGATACATACAAGGACTCCGTGACACATACTGAAACAGACAGGGTTATATACACAGGGAATCGACAATGATAATGGGGATTTGGCTGAGTGCAATGATCAGTGATAAGGAACAGCTGAGTGCAATGATGAGACAAAGGATCGTGGGAAATGTAGTTCATAAGTGAAGGACACCGTGGGAAAGGAGGACATCTAGTGGACATCAGGGGAACACAAACCCAACACTGTGACATAACCCCCCCTCTACGGAGCGGCTACCAGACGCTCCACGACAACAACAAAAAACACAGAAAACACAACACAAGAGGTTCAGGAGGGAGGTGGAACGGTGGAGGATCAGAGGGGAGGGAAGGTGGGCCAGGTCCATGAAGGGAGACAGGAACAAGGGGTGAGGGTTTAACCGGGGACCAGGGCAAAACAAAAAATCTATCGGGCATCCAGGGGGAAACACAAAGTCCATCGGAAGGCCAGGGCGAAACGCACAGTTCATCGGGAGGCCAGGGCGAGACGCAAAGTCCATCGGGCGGCCAGGGCGAAGAAGACCTCTCGGGCGGCCAGGGCGGTGAGGACCCCTCGGGCGGCCAGGGCGGTGAAGACCCCTCGGGCGGCCAGGGCGGTGAAGACCCCTCGGGCGGCCAGGGCGGTGAAGACCCCTCGGGCGGCCAGGGCGGTGAAGACCCCTCGGGCGGCCAGGGCGGTGAAGACCCCTCGGGCGGCCAGGGCGGTGAAGACCCCTCGGGCGGCCAGGGCGGAGAAGACCCCTCGGGCGGCCAGGGCGGAGCAGACACCGGCTCAGGAACAGCAGACACCGGCTCAGGAACAGCAGACACCGGCTCAGGAACAGCAGACACCGGCTCAGGAACAGCCACAAGAACTGTAACAGTCACAAGAACAGACACAAACACAGAAACAAACACTGGCTCTGGCGCTGGAACAGGCACCGGCTCTGGAATAGACATTGGCTCCAGCTCTGGAACGGGCATTGGCTCTGCCTCCGGCTCTGGAACGGGCACTGGCTCTGCCTCCGGCTCTGGAATGGGCACTGGCTCTGCCTCCGGCTCTGGAACGGGCACTGGCTCTGCCTCCGGCTCTGGAACGGGCACTGGCTCTGCCTCCGGCTCTGGAACGGGCACTGGCTCTGCCTCCGGCTCTGGAACGGGCACTGGCTCTGCCTCCGGCTCTGGAACGGGCACTGGCTCTGCCTCCGGCCCTGGAACGGACACTGGCTCTGGCCCTGGAACGGACACTGGCTCCGGCCCTGGAACGGACACTGGCTCCGGCCCTGGAACGGACACTGGCTCCGGCCCTGGAACAGGAGATACTGGCTCCGGCCCTGGAACAGGAGATACTGGCTCCGGCCCTGGAACAGCAAACACGGGCATGTCCAGGATCCGAGCCAGACGCTTCAGATAGTCCAGGTCCATGAAGGCAGACGGCACTGGCTCTGCCTCCGTCTCTGGAACGGGTACTGGCTCTGCCTCTGGCTCTGGAACGGGCACTGGCTCTGGAACGGGCACTGGCTCTGCCTCTGGCTCTGGAACGGGCACTGGCTCTGCCTCCGGCTCTGGAACGGGCACTGGCTCTGCCTCCGGCTCTGGAACGGGCACTGGCTCTGCCTCCGGCTCTGGAACAGCAGACACTGGCTCCGGCTCTGGAACAGGAGACACCGGCTCCGGCTCTGGAACAGCAGACACGGGCATGTCCAGGATCCGAGCCAGACGCTCCAGATAGTCCAGGTCCATGAAGGCAGACAGAACGTGAACAGTCTCTGACTGGGCAGACGGAACGTGAACAGTCTCTGACTGGGCAGACGGAACGTGAACAGTCTCTGACTGGGCAGACGGGACGTGAACAGTCTCTGACTGGGCAGACGGGACGTGAACAGTCTCTGACTGGGCAGACGGGACGTGAACAGTCTCTGACTGGGCAGACGTGACGTGAACAGTCTCTCGCTGTGCAGACGTGACGTGAACAATCTCTCGCTGGGCAGACGTGACGTGAACAGTCTCTCGCTGGGCAGACGTGACGTGAACATTCTCTGACTGGGCAGACGGAACCTGTCTCCTCCTTCTCCTTCTCCGGACCACCGGACTCAGGATCACCGGAACCGGGACCACCGGAACAGGGATCATCTCCCGACTACCTCCTCCACTGTGACCTCCACGGGACCCACGAAAAATGACTAGGCGGGTTCCCTGAAAATAATCTCTCCTCTCCCGCTCAGTGGCTGGGAAAGAGAAGTTTGAAAACATACCGCTGGACTTAGGGTGTGACGGAGTCCTTCTGTCACGATCCACACACGGGAAACAGGGGTTAAATCCAAAAGCAGTAGTTTATTTAGGGATAATCCAAAATCGTAAACCAGTCCAAAGCAAGGGTCAAAATCCAAAAGGCAATCCAACATGAACAGGAACAAAACAAGAAGCAAGGAAACTGGATGACAGAAGTAGCGTGATACATACAAGGACTCCGTGACACATACTGAAACAGACAGGGTTATATACACAGGGAATCAACAATGATAATGGGGAATTGGCTGAGTGCAATGATCAGTGATAAGGAACAGCTGAGTGCAATGATGAGACAAAGGATCGTGGGAAATGTAGTTCATAAGTGAAGGACACCGTGGGAAAGGAGGACATCTAGTGGACATCAGGGGAACACAAACCCAACACTGTGACACTATCTAGAGGGTAGGGACTTGCAAGCATTTTCTGTCAACGAATCGTGCCTCGAAACATACCTCTCCTACTGGACTGAATCAGTCAGAAAACTCACTGAATCGACTCAAATGACTCACTGAACTGCATGTCAAATGAGCAGAGAGATTCTTTCTGAAAGCAATGTTAGTAATGCAAACTTGTAAAGTTTTCAGTGTTTAAATACTTCCTCTTGTCTAAACATCTATCTAGCTAAGTTTCTTGGCTGCAATAAATAAATAAAAAAGGAAATCCTTCCCATCATAAATTTAAAGCTCCATTTCTTGCATGACACATATAAGGATTTTCACTTACGCCTGCTTATTAATGTGCAGCATAACACAAAACTGATCGCACATGCAATATTTCATTTTTGTATCAGAGACAAATAAAATGGGGAAAAAAAGACTGTGGAGAGAAAGTGGGGTAAGAAAGAAAAAATGATACAAAAATATGCAAGAATTCCTTCACAGGAAATATGTTTAATGGAGTGAGACGTTTTTGGGGCTGTTGATGTTCAAAGCGTTCCGGTATATGCATCAGAGCTACGGATCTGGTTATATATTCATAAGTAACCCAAACAAACAAACGCAAGGTACGTAGGAGACACTGACAGACATCTGGGGAAATGGAGTCGTGGCAGTGGAAAACAAAACCGTCATTAGACACAGGAAGTGAACACGCCACTTCCTGTTCACATGTCATGGAAAACTGCACTCGGGAATCACACCTGTTCAGTGAAACGCTCTGAACTCAAGGTGAAAGCAGACTGATGATGATGATGATGATGATGATGATGATGATGAGGATGATGATGATGATGAGGAGGAGGAGTCTGTGCTGAACATGTGATATATCGTGTCCCAGCCGGGATTCATGACTGAATATAATCTCCAGCAGTCACTGAAGATTCACTCCGTTGTCCTGCACTTGTTTTAGTCACAAGTGTGTGTGTGTGTGTGTGTGTGTGTGTGTGTGTGTATAAGGGAAAACTGGGTGGGTGAGCTGCAGAAAATCCAACTAGAATAAGGTGCATAAAGCAGAATGAAAGATATAATCACTTTAATAAACACAGAGAACAATCAAACACTTCACACTCGTTACTGAGAGACAAAGAGCCGAGGAAACTCTGAGGGCTCATTAACCAAACAGGGAACAGGTGAGGATTAATCAGAAACCATGACAACTACTAATTAACTAGAACACACACACACACACACACACACACTGTGACAGAAACAGATGTGATTGTTTTATAAGTCTGTTTATGAAAGATATACATAGCAGTGTGTTTTTTATTCTTTAACCAGTCTTTTTTTTATGTTTCATACAACCTTTAAATGGGGTATTATCGTTTTGTGTATTACTTATGGTTTCATTCGTTTTTTCTTTATATTAGTAACAAAAAAACAAACAAAAAAAAATGTAGGCCTATTTGAGTTTGAAAACATTGAAAACAAAAGTTTTGAGTCATTTGTCTAAGAGTTATATGTGAAGCTGTTGACAAACTGATAATTCATTAGTTTTTGGTTTGCATCCATCACGTTCCAAATAAAAAAAGAAAATAATAAAATGAGATGAAGCACTTTTCATTTTTGAAGTCTTTAATTATTCACAATAGGAATGAACTAATGATTAATATATATGTATTTATTTTAAACCAGAAAAAAATACAATTTGTTGTGATTAACTAACAGTAACTCAACTAATATGCAGATTAATACGTTATTAAAATAAAATCAGCCCCCTTGTTGATTCATAAGAAATCCAAAGATTTTTGCACATGTTATTATTTAAACAATTGCAAAAAGTATATTAATTAATGATACTGTCAGTCACTTTTGAAAGCTTACTCAACAGCATATGTTTGTTATACAGTAAACATCTGTTCTCATGCAGATTAATTAGGCTATACACTAATCATCATCATGGTAAAGTTTACCATAAACAAACTTTGGAATTTGCATATCAAATGTACACAAGCTCTTAGCAGGTTCACGCTCCGCTATCATATACAATATGGCGCAGTTTCTCCATCATTGCGAACACAAAGCGTCTTTGAAGTGCTTTAAATCTTGGTATCACTTCCATCTCTATAGCCTGGCCACTTCAAGCGTTTATAAACTCGAAAGCCTGGCTTCTTTTCAGTGGAGTCACAAACGCCCTCACAAAAGCCTGCCTACCTTTCTGTCGGTTTCCAATTGTGCTTGAAGCTTTTCCCTATAAATTAGTCATTTGAATGGCGTAAAGAAAAGCAGCGTGTGTATTCTCGCTGGGGCTGTTAAACAGACTCATGGTGCTTCAAATGCTTCAGACTAGAGGGACTGATTTAGAAACACAAAGTACAATACAACAATGCCAAGTCTTTGATGTGAACATGCAAGTTCTTAAGTTCGAACAAAATAGTTCAGTGATTCCCCCGTAGTGTTAGACAAGACCTGCTGCTGACAGGACCCTGTGTTGCTTAAAAACGCTAATGCAAGCTAATAAAGTTGAGTTTCTGAAGTCTGTGCATCGCTCACTTTGAGTTACCTGCATATTATAAAATGAATAATATGAAAATGACTGGATTATCCACATTTAAAATGAAAATGTTACTGATCTTATTATGAACAATTCTACACACCGGCCACTTTATTAGGTACACCTGTTCAACTCATTAACGCAAATATCGGTTACACTTTATTTTAAGGTGTAATTGTTACAGTGTAATTATATATTTAAGTACTGAGTAATATTAATAAACTACATGTACTTACTATAGGGTTAGGGTAGGATTAGGATTTGGTTGAGGGTTAGTTGCATGTAATTATGCATTATTTACTGTTATTACTATGATAAGTACATGTAACATATGTAACAATGACACTGTAAAATAAAATTATGTTACACCGTGTCCTAACCAGACTCGATGCGATAAGATTGCAGCGACAAATCATTTGTTTTTCCACACTAGACACGACTGCGAGATGCGTAAAAATCAATCAAAACCCACAGCCAATCAGAACAGCGTGTGGGCGGAGTCTCGCGGCACTAATCCTGACGGCACTCGCAAGAAAATGGATAATAGGCTACATAATCAAATTCACAACTATCACACCATTTAAACATTATTCAAATATATAGGCTACTGAGTTACTAAAACAATCTTTGTCAAATAATACACTTGTTTGTTCACAGTTTTGAACGTTCTTGTTTCCATTTGTTTAATTTCAAGATCTGAGGTGAATTATCCATTGTTGCTTTTACAGCTACAAATCTGGAGCACTAAATGATATTAAAAGTCACATTACACGCTTTTAATATTAAATAAAGCACATAAACAGTTCCTGAGATTATCATTGCCACATTTTGTGTTTGTTGTTCCAGTGCGTTGTCGCAGAAAAATAGAAACCGTTTCTAAAATTGAGTCGTCGCCGTCGCGGCTAGTTAGGACAAAAACTGTGATTAACATGGAAATTATAGCTTTTATCGCACGTCGCGTGTAGTTAGGACACGGTGTTACCCAAATATCTAATCAGCCAATTAAATGGCAGCAACTCAATGCATTTACGCATATAGACGTGATCAAGACGTTCTGCTGAAGTTCAAACTGAGCATCAGAATGAGGAAGAAAGATGATTTCAGTGAGTCTGACCGTGGCATGCTGGTCTGAGTGATTCAGAAACTGCGGATCGACTGGGATCTTCACAACTATCTCTAGGATTTACAGAGAATGGGCTAAAAAAGTGGAAATATCCAGTGAGTGAAAATGTCTTGTTGAGGTCAGAGGTCAGAGGTGAATGACCAGACACTGGTTCAGCTGATAGAAAGGCAACATTAACTCAAATAATCACTCATTACAACCCGAGGAGCAGATGAGCATCTCTGAGCACAAAACACGCCAAACCATGAAGCGGATGAGTTACAGCAGCAGCAGACACACACACACACACACGCACGCACGAACGCACACACACACACACACACACACACACACACACACACACACACACACACACACACACACACACACACACACACACACACACACACACACACACACACACACACACACAGGTGTCTTTCACTAAACTCACAAAGTCACCAGATCTCAATCCCACTGGGATGTTCTGGATCGGGAGATTGGGAGATGATGCAGAAACTGTGTGATCATATCATGACAATATGGACTAAAATCCCTGAGGAATGTTTCCAGCACCTTGTTGAATCTCTGCCAGAAGAATTTTGGTGTTTTTTTTAATCAAAATGTCACAACTGGATCTTCTAGTAAAATGACAGCTTTCTCTCTGCTAGCGTATGCCAGACCTCAATCTTTTATAGAGGAGCTTGATAGATTTTTTTCTGTATGTTTTTTAATGTTTAAAAATTTTTATTCAGTTAAACAAAGAACGTTAAGTATTAACTATTGTTTTTTTGGTAACACTTTACAATAAGGTTCATGAGTTAACATTAGTTAATGTATTAACTAACATGAACTAACCATGAGCAATGCATTTGTTACAGTATTTATTAATCTTTGTTAATGTTAGTTAATTAAAATACAGCTGTTGATTGTGTGTTCATGTTAGTTCACAGTGCATTAACTAATGATAACAAATACAACCTCTGATTTGAATAATGTAGGCTATTAGTAAATTAATATTAATATTAACTAAGATAAGTATTGTTCATTATTAGTTAACTGGTAGTAAACTAATGTTAACTAATGAACCTTATTGTAAAGTGTTACCATTTTTTTAAATAAAAATAATTAAAATACAATCACAATGCCTTAAAAAATGTGTTATTATACTATTATTCTCTAAGTTCTCTGATTTGTGCTCAAAGGGAGCTGTAGGTTAACAGGTTAAGATACTGTATAGTATGAAACATTTCAACTAACAAATTTATAATCTTTTAAAATAATCAATAAATCTAAAAAAAATGCAACTTCTACTTGGACAAACATCACTCTCACATACTCTATACATAATGCTGTTGCTTTTCAAATAATTATATATTTGCTTTGCGTGTGATATGTGCAGCATTGATTTATTTAATCTGAAGTGTTAAATATAAGGTATGATCTGTATTTGAGGAAACCATCAACTTGAGCCGCAGGAATAGGATCTGAGACGATAAGACAAGACGTTTTTGAAGATGCTATGGAAATAACTATATAACTAACTATACTAATAACTAATAACTATATATATATATATATGTGTGATTTTAATAGCATTTATCTTTGGTATCAGAAACACGCAGTCATATAACAGCTGCAGAACATTATTTATGATGACTCACGCAGGACAGCTCGTCTTAATCAACAGAAATATGGGAACTCAGTTACAACTTTATGTTTTGTCTAGTGAATATGGACAGCAGAACCTGAACCCCAGAGTGAGTCTATGATTACGTGGAGCTCGCCATGATTTTAGAGAGGATTGTGTGCAAGTGATCATTTGTTAACGGTAATTAAAATGTCCCACATAAAACAGATATAAAGCTCATCCCACTTAGTTTTAATTGCGTCCCAAGGCGACTCTTTCCTGCCATTTAGAGGAGTTTTTACAGGCTGCACTTTGTAAGCTGTTGAGACTTCTTATTCCAGTAGGAAAACTGCGCTCGTTCAGGCATATTAAAGCCAGGATAATGATGTCATGATGGGATAAGCAACAGCAACCTGTCAACACTTTATTTGGCATTACAACAGACTAAAACTATTATTTAACCAAATTTCAAAAGTTAAAAAAAAAAAAATATTCCAACTGATTAACCCTTTCCTCGCCATTGACGGGATTTTTCCGTGTTTTCACTGTTATACGGTAGAGGGCGCTATTACACTCTTCTGAACGATTACTGAATCTCCTGATCGAAACACAGGCGAAGAAGAAGTAGAAACAAGCGTTAGCATATACATATGTAAAATAACACGATTATCAACATTAAACAGCATATAAATCAAAACTGCCTAATGTTACTGAGTAAAATGTTGAATATAGGACTGTGAAGCTTTGAGGGAATTATGGACTCGATCTTCTCCATCTGTGTTTAAAATAGATCATCGTATCATCTAGTGTTAATTTCGTCAGACGAGACGAGACTAAATATGTTCGTCAATTCCCTTTTTTTCCATGACTAAGACGAGACGATGCAAGACTGCACCAATGTCCAAAAACGCTGACTAAGACTAAATTAACATGCATTATTGTTGACGAAAAAAGACGAGACTAAAATATTTTGCATAAAATAAAAACTAAGATCAAATCTCTCTTCATTTTCGTCTACAAACGTCTTTGATTTTTCATTTATGAGACTGAGCTCTTATGCCTTCAAAATATTCTGAATGAGTTTGTGCTTTAACTCAAGTACAGGTCTCACACTCCTGTGGCTGCAACACGAAACTACATGGAGCAAGAACACAACGTAGCGAACACGCAATTTTACATACAATGATATTGACAAAAAGTCCGAATGTGTCATTATAACTGACGGGAAGCACTGCGGACAAAAAATATTGGGGAAAAACATCTACGCTGTAAATCAACCAGTTACCTAGCAGAAATATTAATTGTTAAATCTCATATGTTTGTTATTTCTCAAGACCAACCTAGAATGTAAAGAGGTTGTATTTTAGGCCTACAGTACAGTAGGCCTATTCTATTCAGTTTTTCTGGGTATACTTATTTTATTTCTGCTCTGAACATTATTTTTCTGCTCAGTTTTGTTTACCTAAGATTACAGAACCAATCTTAGGATATGTCACTACTGATTAACACCGAAACAGTTTCTGACGTCACAAACTACTTTGTAACCAATCAGATCAACGTGTGATCGTCAACGAGTGGATCTCTGAGCTAAGTGAGTGAGTGGAGGCGGGGCTCATTTGCATATTCATAGAACCGTGCATACTAAATGAGGCAAGAGTTACATTCAAGCTACTTTAAAGCATGAAGATTTTTTTTTTCAATGAAAATCCAGCTTTTAATGTTGTTTATGTCTATGTGGTGTTTTTAACCCTCTGGGGTCTAAGGTGTTTTTGGGGTCCTTGAGATGTTTTGACATGCCCTGACATTTGTGCTTTTTTCAGTTGCTTAAACATATTAATAGCAAAGGTGTAATTACACTCTATTTAGTACAAACAGGGCTACCATAATATGTGAGCAAGATGTATGTACATGTTTGTCTTTTTGAGAGAATATTGTTTATGCATGGTTATTGAAAAAACTAAAACTTAAAGTTTCTGAAATAAGGCCACAAAACACATACTAAATATGTGTCCACAAGACTTTTGACTAATGGGTGTTGTTGCCTAGAGTTTTTGCTTCAAAATGATCTGAAAATCATCCTGCCTAATAATTTACACAAAACAATACATTGATTTAAATTTTATAAGACACCTTTTGTTTGGAAAGGCAATATGCGTGGAGGCGTGTTCACACCTGAGAAGACAAAGGCCGGATAATGTGCCACATACATAATGAGCTGCATATTAATTAGCCCTTTCACACAGATGTGTCACAGGGTCCCAAAGAATACAAGGACAAAATAAATTATCTATATATACATATTTTACAATTAGAAATTGTAACCAATTACACATAGGTTACAATTACAACAACAATTACAATTTTAACAATATTTCAAGTGTATTCTTTCTTTGTAAAAAGTATACATTTTATCATACGTATTAAAAAAGGTAAGGATTCATTAGTTTGAATATTGGAACAAACACTATAATAACATCTTAGTTGATAATTCAATATACCTACTTTATTTTTGACAAAACATCATACTATAGTATATTTAACATATGAGCAGAAATTGGTGAACAAAAGCTTAACTATTTAATGTGACAGTAGGCTTTTTTTACAGTCAAAACTTTATAATCTATCCAAAACTAATCACAAAATCTTGTCTAAACATTCATATTTAGTCTGTAACATATTGTGTATGATATATTAGCATATACATGTTAATTTGCAGTTTGTTGCTTATACAGACATTTTATTTCAACATATTTCAGTCTATTTTTACTCATCTTAGTAGGCTATAGCAATATAGTTTGGATGTGTTCATGTAAAAATAACGTTTACTAATGTAGATGCGAGAGTGAATGAACGGCACAGACACACGCTGTATAACTGAAGTAAACAACGCGCGCGCGCGCGCCTGTGCTGTTCATTCATCATTTAGCCTACACACAGACACGCAATTCATATTTAAACAGTATTTTTGCGGTTTACAGACACTATTCAATATCGCGATTAGAACAAAGCACTTAAGAATAAATGACTTACTACATCAGCTGGATCCGTTGCTCCTCGAAATGAAACTACCAGCACTTCTGGTACATTTTCCAGGGTTATTAGATAGTATTATTCCTCACAGTGTAGGGATACGCTGTGTTCACAGCGGTAGTAAGAAACTTACTAAACATGATGTGTTTATAATCCAGCTGGTGGGCGTTGGCATGTTTGCATGGCTTGCCTTAGATCATTTGCGTTTGAATAGCGCGCGCTCTCCGTGGGCGTGGCACATTAACGTGTAATGAGGTATAATGAGCTGGAAAGAAAAATACTGACATCTCTCTATTTTCATACAGATTACATAAACTGAGAATATTTGTTTTTTTTATATAAATTAATTCATTTAAAAGAAGAGAGTTCAAGCTTCATTATGGAAAAACACTCGTGCCTGTATGACAAGTATTCGCGGAATTACAGTTAATTTTCGGACGCGTTTCAGAATGGACTTCACTGATAGAGAGAAGGCAAAACTAGCATCATGTTTATTTTTCTTTATTTGACTAAAAGCACAATACTTTGTTTATATAGTGAGTATACACAAAAAAAAATGGACACTTAACAGGATCGAATGATGTATAACACAAATATGTAAAATCAAAATCAACAGAGTATTTTGAGTCTCTTTTGCACTGATAAGAAAAAAAGCGAGACTATGGCGCCGGCGCAATAGCCGACCTCAGAGGTAATATGCTTTAAGACAAACCATGTGTAAACTCATAAGTCGACAGCATTGCTGAGTATTTTCTCCTTAAAACTGCAATGAACCAAAGACAGTCTCAAAAACACGGTTTGAAATCGCTGGTGTTTCTGACGTCACAAACTACCTTGTAAACAATCAGATCAACGTGTGATCGTCAACGAGTAGATCTCTGAGCTGAGTGAGTGAGTGGAGGCGGGGCTCATTTGCATATTCATAGAACCGCGCATACTAAATGAGGCAAGAGTTACATTCAAGCTATTTTAAGGCATGAAGAATATTTTTTTCATGGAAAAAACGCTTAATTATGTAATTGAGTTTTAAGGGATAAAATGATTGACTACAGGGAGACTTGTCTGAACACCAGAGAATACAGAAATCAGAATGGCGTTTAAAGGTGCGGTATGTAATATTGACAGCTAGTGGTTGAAACGGGTACTGCACTCCAAAATCAAAATATTATTCACAGTATGTTTAAGTGCCTACGATAAGTATATACTGAAGGAGCGTATCATCAGACACTGAGCTGAGGATCACTGGCTTTAAGCTCACATCAACATCAGTTATGGGACTTTCATATCACCTGTGAAGCTCCTCATCAGGAAACCTGCAGGATAAACTCTTTCTACTCGTTCCTCTGAGAATCTGTCTGTCCTTCTTCACCTTTCCAGGGAAGATTTCAATGAAAGTCATTTGCATTTATTTTAGCACAGTCCTGCTGTTTAGAGCACAGCATGGTTTCCTTTAAAGGTTTCACGGTAACACTTTATTTTACAGTGTCCTTATTACATGTTACATGTACTTACCATCATAATAACAGTAAATTATGCATAATTACATAAAACTAACCCTCAACCAAATCCTAATCCTACCCTAACCCTACAGTAAGTACATGTAGTTTATTAATATTACTCAGTACTTAAATTTATAATTAAACTGTAACAATGACACCTTAAAATAAAGTGTAACCGGTTTCATTTTAATTTAAAGTATGTGCACTTATATGTACTTACAGTGTACTTACTTAAGAACTTACTGGGTGATATAAGGTAACTACATGGGTTAAGGTTAGGCTCATGGTTAATAACTAGTTATTACCCAGTTATTGTAATTTCTATAATAAGTACATAGTATGCACATGGGGAACAGGACTGTAAAATAAAGAGCTAATGTTGTTGCAGATGACATATAACACAGATAACATATAAAATGGTAACACTGGATAACAATAGTACATGAATAATCTTGTAATACCTAAATTAATACTTACTAATGAACTAGTGAAGGCATGAACCTTAACTTCGACTGAAACATATGGAATCATATTTTGACTTTGAAATCATTTAAAATAAATTAATATTGTCATAATTTAAACTTTTAACGTCTGCAGCTTCGTCATAATCATTACTGGATGGAATTAGTTTGGCAATACATATTTAGGTAACACTTTATTTCGATGGTCCCCTTTAGACATTCTGTAACTTTGCTCCCACTTATCAACTAATACAGTTACCCATATTTTTAATCAGGTTAGATATTGGTTAATATCTCAAAAACTTTTCAAGACGTCTCTACTTGACTGCATCCACCATGTTTGTAGTTCTTTGTGTTTGTAGTTCTGAACCCAATCCTCCTCCAAAGCGCAGTGGTTTGTGGGTAATACTAGAGAGCATGCATGGATACACACTTCAAAAATCCCGGGATATTTTCGTTGGCAGAGCAAAACTACACAAAGTATTACACATATAGGGCCAGGTTTACTAACAGCTTGCTTCAGAGCAAACCCTCTTTTGGCGTTAAAAAACTACTGTCGGCATTTACTAAAGATACGCAGTGAAAAATTAGCAGTGAAGATTAGCGCTGGAAAGGAGTGGACAGAGTTATTTCTGCGCCTGATGTTATTGTATTTGTAGGAGTTTCTCTTTCAGACGCAGTATTTATGAGAGGAGAGTATTTAAATTAATCACACAAGGTGATTTACTAAGGTTTGCACTAGTCAATTTACTGGTATTTACACCATTATTTAGCGCCCCAAAAAAAGCACGTCTTAAACCAGACGCTATTTGCGCTGCTCTTGGTAGATTGTGTTGGTCAGTATGGAAATGATCCGGCTGCGTCTGTGTTCTTTAATGTGTGTGTCGTCAGTAGATCACGAGCAGAACTTTCCCATCTGCATTTTATGGGATTATAGCGCTTGCATGATAATTTGCCCTGTCTAGTAAATCTGACCCTAACATGCAACGTGGAGTTGAGTACTCAAAACACATTATTAATAAGTTAGTCATCAGAGGGTTAGATTTGTTTTTTCTGTCTAATTTGATGCATTAGCCCTTATACTAAATTGCACTATAAATAGTTTTTTTAATCTAATCCATCAGCATGTTAGCATCACGATCTGAACCCCGTGGCACGATCATCCCTCCATCATCTCCTTTCTCTATATTGAAATGGAAGCATCATCTCTGTTTATTTCGAACGTTCAGCCTGGATTTGTGTTTCCTATGCTGTGCCTTTCCTCTGGTGAGAAGGCAAACCCAAAAAATGCATTCCTCCTGATTGTCATCTTCAATCAAATGCTATTGATTCCCTTAAGTGCAGCATTGATTTATATGACAGCGTCGTGAAATGCTACGGTCAGTGATGGCGTGCTCGACCGCTGTGTTGTGCTGACAGTCAGAAAACCCCCTCAGTGAATCAGACATGGTGATGGGAGGCCGGTATTACTCATGTCTTCAGCAGCGAGTGCATATGGAGCCAGTAGCAAGGGTAAAACAAACAATGACTCTCCCACTTCATGTCTTAGTGCAATATCATAATAGAAATGTAAAGCAGTGCTTTTATTAAACATGCATATGGAGCCCAAATTCAGGTTTCATGTAAATGCAATTAGCCTGAATCAGAGTTAATCTCATCAATGTACACAAAGTTTTTTTTTTTTAGTATTCGCTTTTTGAATTCTCATATTTTCAGCATCAATTTGATAGCAAAGACATGCAAGATGAAAAAAGGTAACATTTTCTTAAAAGCCTTTATATATAAATCATTATAAAGTATTTTAATGCATTCATTTTGCCATGTAATGCACCTTATAATGCATATGATCTCAAGACTAATTGCAACTACAGTTTTAATAATACAGGCTTTATGCCGAACGCCACATGATCAAACAGGAACATCTGTCAGAGAACGTTTTAATGGCAGTACGAACTGATGGCGATATCTATATGGACTTTTAAGGTCTTTTAAACTACCGAATGTTTTAGATATCAATCTGCATATGCAATGGACATCAGTTGTGCTTATCTTCGCTCGGTATCTTGAGTAAAACGCCTCTCTATTTAACGAAGCACATACAAAAGAAAGACCTGAAACAGAAGCAATGAAACCTTTTTTACAGAATTGTTGTGCGTAAACCACATTCATTGTTACACCTTTAGAAGGTATAATGCACTAAAACACATAACAAACAACCAATGCAGATGTAACAAGGAATCTGCAAATACCATAATGCATTTTAAATGTGGTTATTTATGAAAAGATATAATGCATTATAATGTACATTATGAATACCTAAGTCTTTAAGTGTTACCAACAATTATAATAATATGACTGTAATTAAAACATACTTCTGCTGAAAATACTATATTATTATATTCAGATTTTCACACGCAGTTTGCATTTTACTTGTTACAGTTTTTTTCGATTGCTTACACACTAAAATTAGAACTTTCCCACAATTAGCAAAACCTTACACTCAAGGAGCAAAACACCGGCCTAGATTTGCGCAACTGTAAGCACATTGTCAGCTTCACACTTTTTGCAAAACATTACACACAGTGATTTGCAAAACACTAAACACACTTGTATGCATTTGACACAGAAATTTATCATGATGTAATTTCCTTGCAATTTCAAAGCAAAGGCTTTCAAATGAACACACCCATGAACCAATTGGTTAAACACAGCCACCAGGTGTGCACACACACTGGTGCTTAATTGTAGACACACCAATCAGGTTTAAGTACTATAAAAAGGCAACAGGTAAGTTCACCTGTCTTCAAAATGGACGGTGTCAGAGGAAGAGGAAGAGGGAGAGTGCGGATGAGAGGGGGAATCCGGAGAGAACAAGGTGAAGGTGGAGGTGGAGGTGAAGGTGGAAGAGGAAGAGGAAGAGAAAGAGGGAGAGGGAGAGGGAGAGGGAGAGGAAGAGGAAGAGGAAGACCTGGAGGAGTGGTAGGACATGCGCAAAGAAGAAGACAACCAAATCTGTGTAACGAAATTCGTGCAACAATTGTGGACCATGTAATAAACCACGGACTAACACTGAGGGAGGCTGGACTGAGAGTACAGCCTAACCTAAGCAGGTACACGGTGACATCAATAGTTCGGACATTTCGTCAAGAGCACAGGTGAGAAACTTCTCTTCAATCAACAGAAAATCCATTGGTTACTGCATGTATCATTTTACAGTAAGCTATGTATTTTGTTTGGCCAACATAGGATTGAACGTCGTGAGCACCAAGGAGGGAGGGGCCCCATATTCACACAGGAGCAAGAGAGAGAGATCATAAACCTCGTTTTGGCCAATAATGCAATCAGACTTCGAGAAATTCAAGCCCATATTGTTAATGATCACCTCATTTTCAATAATGTCCAACAGGTCTCTCTGTCAACAATAGCCCGTATCCTTAAAAAACATCAAGTTCTGATGAAACAACTGTATAAAGTGCCATTTGAAAGAAATTCAGACAGGGTGAAGGTCCTGCGGCGTGAATATGTGGTGGTACGTTTTGTTCACTGACTGTAGTATTGTGTACTGCACACATAACCTTTTTACTGTACATGTAATTTTACTATATAGCAGACCTACAGTATATTGATCTACACAATGTGATCTTTTGCTGTATTTCAGAGAGTTTTGCAAATGGATGCGGAGGAAGTCCCGCATGAGTTTATATACATTAATGAGGCTGGATTTAACCTGACAACAGTGCGAAGAAGGGGAAGAAACATCATTGGCCACAGGGCTATTGTCAATGTACCAGGGCAACGTGGGGGTAACATTACCCTTTGTGCTGCCATTACACAGAATGGGGTCATCCACCGCCATGCCAACTTGGGTCCGTACAACACTGTCCTCATTCTTACATTTTTAGACAGATTACACGATATTATCACAGCAGCAAACCAAAGGGACCAGATGCAATACATTGTCATCTGGGACAATGTAGCTTTCCATCGTTCTGCTCTGGTCCAAAACTGGTTTCATCAACACCCACAATTTACAGTTCAGTATCTTCCACCATACTCCCCCTTCCTAAACCCCATCGAGGAGTTCTTCTCAACATGGTGGTGGAAGGTTTATGATCTCCGGCCCTATGTCCAGATTAGGGTTGGGTACCGAAACGCGGTGCCAATAGGGAACCGGTTCCGACGTAAACGGTAGTAACCAGACCGAATAAGAACGAAAATTTCGGTGCCTGATTTCGGTGCCTGACTCTGTCTTACATGCGCTTCATGAGGCACACACGCACACGCAAGGTCTCTCGCTCTCTCCCTCTCCGCCGTGCGCGCTCTATCCAGTTTGAAGCACAGTCTCTTCTGTCTCGCATGCGCGCTCTTGCTCGCTCGCTCTAGATTCCGGGAGATTTTAACTAATTTGCTCCAAGGTTTGGCTGCATTTCACGCGTTAAATTACGCGTCAGAACGCCCTCTGGGTGTGCCGATTGTCTGAAGCCATATAGAATTACGCCAATTCACTGGCTGATGGCGCGGGCGCCGCTCGACGCTCATATTATATTGGCACGCGCGTCATCTGCTCCTCAGATTTCTTTGCCGAAAAAGGAACCTTGTCGGCAGCGCGAGGAGCTTGGCAGCGAACGCAGCGTCTCATTCCCTATTCAGAGAACATAGGTTACACCAGTAACCAGAGACGTTCTCTTTCATAGGTTCACTCAACGCTGCGAAGGTACGTGACGCAGTGGGAACGAAATAGTAAACTCGCCAAGCTAAGCGCTGCCGTAACTAGTACAACGACCAGATAACTTACATGACTGGTTCAAGCAGACAAAACATGGGAACCTGGAGCCATGTCGAGATTAGATTACCCTGGTAGTAATCTCTATTAATCTCCAGTATTATTACATTGTTTGATACAATATTGTTTTATTTGATATTATGTAAATGTGAATTTTTATTTTATATTGGTTTATTTATTATTACCATATGTTACTTGTATTTATATTGTTTAAAGATTTAAGTTAATATTGTGTCCAGTTTGGCCCTGTAAATAAAAGGGTATTCTTTTTTTGACAAAGTGTGTGCGGTTTCGTTTTCTTAAAGGTGCATTGTGTAATATTTCTGAGGATCTATTTACAGAAATGCAATATAAGATCCATAACTATGTTTTCAGTGGTGTATAAAGACCTTGCATAATGAACCGTTATGTTTTTATTACCTTAGAATAAGACATTAATATCTCCATAACCGCGGGCGCCCCCTTCTATGGAGGTCGACATATTGTGTGGTCATGTTTCTAGCGTAGCCGACAACGAACACACAGCGCTACAGAGCGCGTTTCGTCACTACCTTGAAAAAGAAGTTTTCAGTGGTGTATAACGACCTTACTTAATGAACCGTTACATTTGTATTACCTTAGAATGAGCAGTTTCTGTCTACACACACCGCAGCTCTCCTTACATTGAAATGCGCCTCTGCTGTCTCAGACGATGACATATTTATCTGTCGGCCACCATAACTTTTGTTGGTTGCAATTCATAAACTCACCACTAGATGCCGCTAAAAATCACACACTGCACCTTTAAGTATCGGTTTAAGAACCGTTTAAGCACCGGAACCGTTTAAAAAATACCGAGTAGGTACTGGTATCGGATAAAACCCAACCGATACCCAACCCTAGTCCAGATGCCCCTCATTCAAGCTATGGAGGAAGCATGTGATCAAATTGAAGCAGCATCCATACAAGGGTGGATTCGTCACTCGAAAAGATTCTTCCCACGTTGCCTTGCAAATGAAAATATAGCCTGTGATGTTGACGAGGCCCTGTGGCCAGAACCAGCTAGGCGGAGAGATGTTTAGTACTGAACTGGATATGTAATTTGTTACAGTATTACTGTAAGCTTACAGTACAATGGTACGTTCAGTAATACTGTATGAAAACTGGAAAATGTTTTTTTGTTGAAATGTTCAGTATTGACTGACTTGGGTACATGAAAAGAAATAAATATTTTCATTAGTCTGCAAAATTTGTGTCATGTGGTGTTGGTGAATTTATTTTTACACTTTCTCTGTAAATGCTAAAAGTGTTTTAGGTTGAGCACAGGAGTGTTTAACTGATTCAAACAGAGTCAAACCATATGATGGTTGTGTTTATGTTATGACAACAAAATAAGGTTTTTATAAGACATTGAATAGTTTTGACAAAAGTGTTCCATTTTGCAAATGATCTGAAGTGTTGTGCTACTTTGGTGTAGGGTTGTGTTAATTGTGTGTAGTGTTTTGACAAACCGGGCCCTGTTTTCAAAATTGTGCTTAAGCAATCGAAAAAAACTGTAATAACAGGGTTATTTTTGTGGATGACCTTATTGCATATGCATTTGTAGGAGTTTCCCTTTTAGATGCGACATTTATGGGAGGAGAGCACTTAAATGAATCATCATGCACTCTCTTGAAATGAAAACAAACTGCATTAAATGTCTGAGTTTAGAAAGATCATGCACTATTACACAATGTATGATGCAATATCATGCAACAATGATACAGCATTTCTTCTACAGTAGCTGTCAGTTAGAGTAAAACTTTACCCATAAGCCACCTGTTCTGAAACTTGAGAGTATGCGTTTGAGAACAAG
Source organism: Gila robusta (assembly GCA_030770095.1). NCBI lineage: Eukaryota > Metazoa > Chordata > Actinopteri > Cypriniformes > Leuciscidae > Gila > Gila robusta. The sequence goes on from JAVALU010001811.1 coordinate 213,114, forward strand.
GGACACGCCAATTCATCAAGATTTGGATGCTTAGTTCTTTAATGACAGTATTTGGATGTCTTACATCATTTTTTAAAAGCATCATATCACTTCACTTCATTGTCAAAGCTATGATTAATCTCTACCAACACAATATGGCATTAAACCTCCATCAAATGATAAAACAACTCATGACAGCCTAGGAATTATGTGTGTAATTAGGCAAAAGAACAACACAAAAGCTTTTTATGTTGAGTCGTGTCGTATTTTGTTTCTCGATTATATAATGGTCACTTGTCATTGCATCATTGTTATTGCTTCTCTTAAAGGTTGGCTCTTTCATACACTCGATCTCCTGAGATCCCGTAGCCTTTCGCTTTACACAATTTGTAACATGTCAAGCATCAAGCGGACCCTTTCATAAACGATATCAAACTGAGTATATGAATTGCCATGTGGTTTCGCTGTTGTCAAGCTTTCACTGGACTTAGCTAATTATGATTTTTGACTCATTATAAATGCATGGATATTATTTCTAAGCAGGTTTAGCCCACTAACAGCCCATGTTGTCACATACAAACACAACAACGTGTGACAGCCGGTTTTATTGACAAGAACAGAGTGAACCAAAGGATTTGGTTGACCAGCTCTTTCTCAACTTCAGCTCACTTTCACAGAGAGAAATCTGTATCAGTGAGTTCAGGAAAAGGCCTCAGGGCATGTGGTGGAGCTGTGATGGAGCCGTTCTTCACACAGCACAAACACAGCAGGCTTTACCATGTTCGGACTGGGAAGCTGATGCTTGGTTTGATCACTTGTCCCTCTCTCCCGATTATGCACTTGAATCATGGACATGAGGACTCATGGCTTTGTTTTACCCAGCTGACAAGGAACGTTCGAACAAGGTTATTTCAAAGTTATGGACAAACGTTCTTCAGTAACGTTTGTGACTCTGTCACATAAGAAACATGTTTTACCACACTGTTTAATACTATGATTTTATGTATAATAGTGTTAATGGGCTTACATGTTTTTAGTCCACTCAAATTGGGACTTATCAACACACTAGGATTCTTGGACTGTTTAGGGTATGGTGATTTGGACTGTATGCTTTTAACAGACTGAGTTTTTCAGGTTTAATTGTGTTGTTTTAAAGTTTAATGTGAACATTGTAAATACACCATTCTTATTTAATCTTATCTCTGTTTATGTCTCTTCCTTTTAACCACAAAACAATCTCACACAGTAAAGTCTGACCCCATTTTAATGTTTTGTAGCCCTACTAATTTGGGAGAACATTACACGTTAATAGAAATTCATTCAAAGGTATTTAATAAAGTTCTCCAAACATTAGCACAAACACATTATTTGTCACAATGTCAGTTTGTTTTGATTTCTGTTCTTGTCTGTGTTTGATCTGTTAATGAGTTCAGTATTTCTCCGCCCCTGCCCTGTTTGTTTCCATGGTTACTGATTTGATTTGAGTTTCAGTTCACGTGTGTCTCATTAGTTCCTCTGTTTGTTGTCTATTTAAGCCCTGTGTTTCTTTTAGTTTTATGTTGCATTTGGTTGGTTGTTCTGTTCTTGCTCCTGTACATGAGATTCTGTTTTGTGAAGTTGTGAGTTTGTTTTTGAATAAAGCTGCTGCACTTGTAGCCACCTTGTAGCATTATTACAACATTATCTTTTTTTTTCTGAAATGTTTTAGTTGGACATTCTCTAATATTTTTATGTTACTACTTGTTTCAGGATGTTCAGAGAACATTCAAAAGTAACGTTCCCATAATGTTTAAAGAATGCTAAAATGGAATGTTCCCTTAAAGGATAATTCTGGTATTTAACACTTTGAGTCTGTTTTCTAGTTTGTTTTGGATGAACTAGAGTGGTGGACACAGAAATTTTGACGATGGGTCCTGTCTCGACTTTTTAACTCTTTTAGAATCGCCTTTGACCGCTTCAGAGTGGCTGTCTATGGGCATGCACAAACATGTCCTTAAAACAACCCTTAACGTTCGTTTTCAAAACTGTGCAACTCACCGAGTGGTTAGTGGTGTTCGTTGATGTTCCAAAACAAGTAGCGTAGCGAAATACAGTTTCTGTCGTGTTTTATTTGGCATTTTGTAAAATCGCATTGATTTCTGTTGGAGGACTCATTGCTCGTGATATTACTGCGCTACCGCCATCAAGTGGTCGGGAGTGTGCTAACGCTTCAGACTCAAATATCGAGCGGAAGTTTATACGCGGTTGTGAGGTATCTGAAAAAATAGTTCCACTATAGCAAATAACACGGATTGAAATCATACATTGCGCCGATATATTTGTTTTTAATCATCAACGAACACCACTAACCACTCGGTGAGTTGCACAGTTTTGAAAACGAACGTTAAGGGTTGTTTTAAGGACGTGTTTGTGCATGCCGGTAGACAGCCACTCTGAAGCGGTCAAAGGCGATTCTAAAAGAGTCAAAAAGTCGAGACGGGACCCATCGTCAAAATTTCTGTGTCCACCACTCTAGTTCATCCAAAACAAACTAGAAAACAGACTCAAAGTGTTAAATACCGGAAAAAAACATGTTTAAAACGTAAAAACTGGACGTTTTGAACATTTAGAAATAACATTTTCATAACTTAAGGGGAATGTTTGCAAAACATTTTGTATAATTCAGATGATTGCATTGTTACACCAGGAGGTCATTGAAGTTATGGAATCATTCATTAATTTCATTCAGGAATGAAACCCCACTAAGAGATGCGGGCGCTTCTTAAATTAACTGCTTTTATTAAAGTCAACAATATTATTCCATATTGCTGAACCCAAATGCATAAATTTATACCAATTTTTATTTTATTTTTCTGGGTTAAATCAGGTAAAAATGTCTTTGAAGTATATAAAAGCAACACCACAATCCACAATCCTGCTGTTTTTCTGAATATCAGCACAGCTGACACAAAACTCGGCTGCAACAGAAATTTTGCTTGTGTGATTTTGCTGAAATATTTAGAGGTTTATTATAAAATATTAAAATATACAAAAGATCTTGTTTAGTATCTATATTGTAAAGTCGATTGAGAGTGTAGGGAGAAGGATTTCAACAGTGTTGTGTCTTTGGTTCAGAAAAGTTTGAGAAGTCCTGCTCTAGGGAATGATTCGCCCTGCTTCCTATCTGTGTTTCAGCACGTAATGGCGAGTGAGCGGAAACATGTTGCCCAGGGATCAAAACGCCACTCGGTTTCATATTTTGCTATTAAAAGACTCTCCTCACTGGTGCATTAGAGACATTTCTCCATCTGCCCATCTCTTGTTTTCTAGTCTCTGTTGTTGATGTGACCTGTTGCACTTCAATGCTCTGTCAGTTGTTTACAATTTGGCGTTAAAATTTCCAGATGATGGCCATAAAAGGCCAATATCGACCGCAGGATGAAGAATCACAACCAGACAGATAATGAGAGCTGAATCACCAGAGGGTTTTCCTCTCTGATATGTATCTAAGTGGGCCAGCACACATATATGCTGCTATCTGCTGCTGGAAATTGTCTAGTGTATATTCGAGGTGGAGAGAGATGCTATAGCTGTAATGGTTGTTATTGGTAGGTATTGCCTGAATTGATTGTGAGTGACTGATAAAGACTTTGAGGTTGCAGAAACAAGTTTGCAATGTATATTTAATCTTGCATGACTGTTTCGGTGTTAATCAGTAGTGACATATCCTCAGATTGGTTCTGTAATCTTAGGTAAACAAAACTGAGAAGGCTGAAGTAGTGCAGACTGGTCTGAGCTGTCAATGCATTATGTTTTACCCATCAGTTGATCTCATTAGCATTCATATATGCAACTTTTACAGGTATATTTTCGAATGCTCAAGTCAATTGTACAGTTTGAAAGCATCTAAAATGTAAAAGTATGCACACATGTAATTCTTTAAAAATTAAAAAATTGTTATAAAGTGTTACCACCATCAATGCATTAATACTTTATGGTTCAGTTAATGTGCAAACATAGGAAATTGTATGTGTACTAAAATCAAACTTTACTTACAAATACCTATGATAATATTGTATGTAGACTGTTTTCCTGAATTACATCTACTTAAGTGTTTACTACTTGGCAGACCCTTTTATTCAAAGTGACATTCAAGGTCTATATTTTGCTAGAATGCATTGCATGTTCGCAGGGAATCAGACCTATGATCTTAGTGTTGTGAACATCATGCTGAACCTCTGGCTGCTAGAAAAGCATTCTGCTTACAAGATATGTCTGGTTTGTTAGGGTTTGTACGATAAGTATATCAGTCAGTATATTTACTGTAAAAACACAAGTGTCATTTTAAAGTGGACCTTGATTAGTGTGCAATGTTGCTGTTTGAGCATGAAAAAGCTCTGCAAAGTTCCAAAAGCACAAAAAGTTCCAAAAGCACAAAAAAGTTCCAAAAGCACAAAAACGGCCTGGTTGAGTTAGTTAGTAGTGTGTTAAACTGGCGGTTATGGTAAGGGGCGGGACATTTCCCAAACACACTCGAAGCGCTCGACCAATCACAACACACTGCTCCAGCCGACCAATCAGAGCACAGTGTGCTTTTCAGAAGGAGGGGCTTCATAGAGACAGGAAGTAAACAGAGCGTTACTGACAGACTGGGAAGAGAGGAGCCGCAACAATGGAGAATATGAGGAAAATAATCAACATACAAGCAGGAAAACCTGCTCTAGTAGAGACTAAACACAACAGCAAGACTCTGTAAAAGGGGATGATATGGCCTCTTTATACACCATTAGTCATTTAAATGAGTCATACAGTATAAATCTTTTTTCAAATCATTTAATTTGTTTTTCCACTTAAAATACTAGTCAAGATTTCTTGGTCCAAAACAGTCAGTCATTATTCAATTTGTTTTGCGTTTTTTGTTTTTTTGCTGCTGTACCTTTTCAGATTTCTGTAATGACCAACTTTGCATATGGTATCTAATTATTTTTTGCTTGTTTGTTTGTTTTGCGTTTTAGTTCTGGAAAATGTTTAAAACTATTTATTTCACTTATTAAGAATTTTTTTTTTCTCTGCATGAGGACATGCCACTCTTTTGCTGTTATGCCTCAGTATCTGTAATCATATTTGAGCAGTGTGTCCAACATTTACCTTTATTAGAATCATTTTGACAATTTGTCCCTACTTAAATATGGCAATATGAGATTTTCCCTCAACAGTGGTCCTGGGGAAGTCAAATCTGTCGACCTATCAACAGGTCAACGGCATTGGCCATCATTCACACCCACTTTACTGGGAAAATGATGTGGGTTGGTTCTGCAATTTATCTCATCATGGCTTTAACAAACTTATGAGCATGAGAGAATATTTGACCCTGATGAAACTCACTAACTGGTTTAAATGGAAGTACGAGGCATCATATCGTGATACGCCACTCCACACGCTCATGTGGGTGTACAAGGTTGGAGAAGGCCATGATTTTAACATGCATTTGGCTGGGAAGTCTGCTTCAATGTGGAAATGGTGGAACAGTGGTATTTAAAAAAAATGGTTATGTAACTTACACATCACCCACAGTCATTTCAAAGGGCCTGATCAGATCTGAACTCTGATGTGCTACTCAGCTGTAGTTTTTTGGAGTTCTATCACAGCCATAATTTCAGTTTGTTTATGCTGAAGTCTTTCCTCCTTAAATTTTTACTTGGCTCTCAAAGTGGATGAAATGCAAGCAGGTCATTTGAATTCAAACCTCATTACGTCCTGGAACATACAGATAGAGAAGTCCAATTTGCATTTAGATTGTTTCAGCAGAAGTAAATTAATCATTAAACTTTTTCCCTTCCTTCCTTCTTTCCTTCCTTCTTTCCTTTTTTTGCATATAGGCATGCACATACAGGCACTAGAAGTAAAATAAAGAGAGGGATGTTGATGTTATTGTTACATATATGCTCAAATCCATGATTCTGAGACGCTCACCCTGTGTTTCAGAGGCACAGATGAGCAAGTAACCACATCAGGATTTTACTTTATTTGCATGATTAACAGAAATTAATCTGAAACCGTGATTTGGCTTAGTGTGATTATGAATTGCAAGGTTTTAATTAAATAAATATACGTGCAGCGTGTTTCATGGTGAAGCGCACTGTGATCAGAGTCACTTATAATGTGCATTTGAAAAAGCAACACGTTCCAAACATCTTTGCAAACTCTTTACAAACCTGTTGTCCAACAAAAGTTAACATTTAATGACATGGTTTTACTCAAAACTCAATTCATAGCATGAGTCAAGTCTTTGAAATAACTTACTTTTGTGATCTGATGTGGCTTCATATCATATGAGGCAGAAATGCTATTGCATTTCCAGTGAAAAAGGCTATGCCGATTAGCATTGCATTACAAATATACTTCATTCTTATAAAAATACCTGAGATGTCTAGAAGAACACAGATAAAACACATATTTTCGCAATCACACAAAGACGAGCAGGATCAGGAAACAGGATATTTAATAATAAGACTCAGGAACCACAAAAACACACTATACATGAACGAGAACGGACCAAGAATGAGGGAGAACACAGGGTATAAATACAAGGCCAAACAAAGGAACATAATGAGATAATTAACAGGACACCGGTGAATGAATTTGAAATGACCAATAACACGGACTGGGGAAAACTAGGTCACAGGACTGAACCAAAAGCACAATGAAGGGGGAAACACAGAACCTACAGTACATGTAACACATATGTTTATTGTCTTTATGTTTCATCAAAACTTCTCTATCTGTGTTTCATTCTACTATAGCGATAGCTAGAGCCGTTTGTCCATATAAGGGATTTCCTGGAACGTCATAAGTTTTATAACTTCTATGAGTCTCACTGCTCGAGGGCGCCCTCTGGCTACAAGTATGAATGAAACAGACATTATACATGTGTGTACTCAATAATGCTCACAGTCACAACACCCCATTTTGGGTAAAAATAGGAAAAATAATTCTTCCCTAATATACATATGCAAATCCATAAGTTTTTCTCCAGTGTAGAGAAGTGTCCAGGAGTTGTGTCTCTCAGTGGATGAATACAATTTCCTGACAAAAATTAGCGTCACAGATGTTTTTCATAATAATTGAATATTTTATAATAAAATTTTAGATCTTTCTAATGATTTATAGGAAAATTAAGCTGGATTTTCAAGTGCCCGACCAAAACGGATGGATGTTGTTTGGATTATGATTAGTGATACTGGGCTTTGGAAAGAAAATTGACAATGTTAAGGAAAGGTGTCAAATTCTGTCAAATTAAGAAATTTATTGTGAAGTTTTGTATTTTGTGTGCCCTGTATGGAACATTAATGTCCTTTGTTAATCACATGCCTGTTTATGTGATGAACTGCACTACTTGTGGTTGTTTTCAGAGATGTGAACATACGTTATACTTGTGCTTCAATTGTGCGGCCTGTGCTACACAACTTTCAACCTCTGTCGCACCAGTGCTATGAGCAAAATAAGTGAACGTACCTGATAAGGCCTATATCCAGCATGGACATTTTATCCATCACAGTTTTGCATTCAGACTTGTTGTAGAAAATGTTTCTTTTTTCAAGTTAAACCTCCTCAAAAATTAGGTTTGAGTTCTTTTAAATGTTGGATGCCATGTTTCCATGTGCACACCAGGAGCTATTTTGCTTGTGAGCTTTGCATCATGCATCACTGTAGTCTTTGCATGCATTAAAAGATTAAAAGGCAGATGAAGCCGATGCATCCTCATTGAAAGCGGTCAGTTGAATGGACTCTCCCGGTGACTATTGCCAGGAATTCCCCATGGATGCGCGCAGGATCAATACAGGATCTTTGTGGCCCAAAAAGATGAGTCTTCTGTGTCCAGCAAATGAACATTCATGTTGACTTGAATCTCTCTTTCTTGGCATGTAGTGAATCATTTTAGATTTATATAAGAATATCATTGAAACCCTTTACATTGCATTTCATTTCTGAATTTAACCTATATTTAAATCATTAGCAGAATGAGAAAACCTTCATCTCCTTAAGTCTCAAGATCGATTGATGTCAGTCGTGAGGTGGACTGGGGCCAAGCTGGCTGAATGATGAATCGATTGATGCTGAGTGTCAGTTCTCTTATTCCTGCAGTTTGTCCATCAGAGAGTCTTTCTGAATGTGCCCTTGTGTTATTCCTACAGGTGTTTGGCATGGAAAAACCTGACAGGAGAGATGACACCAAAGTCACACAACAGACGCTGGGCAGACTCAGACGATCTCTTACCAGATTGTGCAAATGTGCCAAGCTAAAAATAGGATGGCTTGGTAGATCATGGTTTTGTAGATCAGATTAGGACAAAATGGTAGATTGTCGCCAAGCCTCGGGATTTGAGAAAGTGCCAGATCTCATCTGATTATGTTGACATGCTGTTTGGCCTCAGTTTGCACTTGCATCTGTGTTTATCTAGAGAAGAAGGTACATGAATTGTATTTCAAGTCGCGTTTTTATAAATCCGTCAATGCACAACAATAAACTCGGGTGACTTTGCCTCAGCAGAGGCTGTGATTGGATAACTGGAGTAACCAGCGGACCAATGGCGTCGCAGCATCTGAGATGTTGGTTTTGTGTTTCTGAAACGCCGGAGTCAAAGTGTGTGAACAGAATGATTGGGTTTAATTCCCTCCAGAAGCGTCTCACACACACGAGTGTGTTCCCGAACACCAGCATCCGAACGCCAGAGAACATGACAGCGTTTATTGTGTTTCGTCTGACGCTCTGAGACACACTCGTTTATGATGGAGGGAAAAGAGCCACATTGCAGAAACTTACAGTTTTATTACTGATATTTTGTACCAATTTCCCAGGAAGTGATGATTTTGTTGAACACATTGGATGGAAACGCTGTTTTATTCACAAATGTTCTAATTGTGTAATTTTGTTAAATTCGCAATTTTGAATGAAAGCATAGCTAATAAAAAAAGCCCTCTTGTAAGGACTACAAAAATGGTTGAAAAACATAAAAAGGCAGAGTGTTGTTGTCATTCATTAATGTGCCAAAAGTTGTCATGTTTGAAATAGTTACAGACAAAAGATTGAAAATAAAAATGTTTTTGCTTTGTCATTTCAATTTTTTTTGTAAAAAAAAATTGTTGGCCCACTGTTTGTAATTTATGCAATATTTAATATTTTCTATAGTGAACAATAAACACAAGAACACTTTGTTGTATTGGAATAATGACTGGAATAGTCTTTTTCCCTCCACAGGACACAACTGTTCGATCATACAACGACATCTAAAACGATTATAAAATCAAGCAGAATTCCAATACATTTTTTTCCATGATATGCAAGAATGGCTTTAAGGTTCTCGTAAAAAGGATCGATTTAAACCCAGGGAAGAGATTGCAGATGAACAAATGGATATGTGTTCTCAGTATTGACATCCTCCTCCTCAGTCTGTGTTACACGTCTCTTTGTAATTATAAAGAGCCTCGCGTTTGAAAGAAGTTAAAGGCTGAAAACTGAGGCTCACTTTTAAAGCCTTAAGTTCATATGACTCATCAATGACATTTACAGGCTAGAATGCCATTGCTTTTCCCATTCTTTGAGCAAAGGATCTTGAGTCTATCAGTCGACAATTTATCACATTTCCTTTCTACATGTAGACCTTCAGAAAGAGGTCAAAATTTCCATGCCGTGAAAAGATTTTCAAAATGGCTAAATCACATGCATGCATGCTCAGATATTGATTTCGTTTTATTTACAACAGAAGTCTAATTTAATATCTAAAGCGTTGCTCCAGTTTTTAAAGACCCTATTATTGCATAGAGTTTCAGAAGACATTTTAACAATTATATATGCTTAAATGCACCCATATAATGCGATTAAAGCAGTGCTGCGATCGGAGCTTGTGTAAACCGAATGCTGTGATTATGTTAATGTGATTATGCTCATAATTAGACTAATCATAATTGCAGTAAAATATCTGGAGTATTGCCGTTTACAGTCACGCTTAAATCACATTTTTCCCTGTGCTGTTGCTGCAATGATGTTTTGCCCTCATGGAAAGGTTTGCATATTGACATGCGTTTTATTGATGTTTGCAAGGCCGGGTAATCTAGAACGGGTGAGAGTTTGCATCTGACACAGGCAAATAAAAACAGAAGCAACTTATTTGCATTGAACATTTTGTGTTGTAAGTAAATAGGCACAGAATTACACTAAAAAAAGCTAAATTTCCTTGCAAATAATTTGCACACACAGGAGAATAGGGGATTATCCGTGAACTGGATCTACTGTTGATGATTTGACATGATCCAGGATTGTTATGTCATTTGAAGCAGTTTTCAGGAGTTTGTGTCATTTAAATCCAACAGATAATGCCTGACTCAGAATAACAAGCAACTTTTAATGAACACAAAGATAGACGCCACACATTTACAACACAACATAAACAAGACAATGAACTGAGGGCTTAAATACAGAAGGGCTTAAACTGAAACCATGACAACTAATAAAGAACTGAACACTGGAAACACAGAGACAAAGAAAACCATGACAAGACCGTGACAGGAGTCTGTGAGCTCGAACTGCTCAGGAACAGGCTTATTTTACTTAAACAAGATTACTGTGTCTTTTAAAGGTGAAAGTCTGTCCCACTGTCAGCAAGAGGTTGAAGCAAAAATGTGGAAAATAAAAGAGCTGGATTTATCTTTAATGAAAGTTGTGCCTTCACAATCTTGAGAAGGGATGTTGAGTTTTATCATTAGTGTTTCAGATTTATTCTCACACGTTTACTTCATATTTATTTATACAGATTATCACCTCTATTCATTGTCCACTGAGTTATGCGATCTGAAGAGCCTGAAACAGAGCTGTTCTCTTCCATGCGTGTCTGTTATGAGTCAGAGAACATATTCACTCTAGAGCTGTCAATCATAGTATCTGATCATAACTCCCGTGGGAAACTCCTAATGGGAAAACCTAAGAGATACATACATGAGGAAAAATATATTCTCTGTCAGCACCACTGATCGTGCAGGAGTGAATCAGCTGATCGATTGCTTGGTGTTCGTCTGTGATTCGCTTTATCAGCTTTTTCTCCGCCGTCTCAAAATTCAACGTCTCCGTTATATTGTCATTTTCTGCTCGACTTTGCAACTACACAACCTTGTTTCTGCAGCAACTTTCAGCATGTTTCCTCTAACATTTTCTGAAATGTTTATGTTTTACGTGGCGTGAGAAAATCACGACTGAAACGGATTCCCAGAAATGCGATTTGAACACGATTTCATTTCGTTTGTACATATCACATTTCATGTGATTTTTTGCCGTTCACACTGGCTAAATACGATCAGATTCCATTCAGACACATAGGCCCCATCCACACTACTACGTTTTAGTTTAGAAACGGAGACCTTTTGCTACATTTGCACCTCCCGTCCAGACTAAAACGGCAAAAACGAAGACCTAAAACGGAGAAGTTTAGAAACGCTGCCGACCCCGTTTTGCGTTTTGAATCTCCGGAGGGCGTTTTAGTGAAGACGGGTCAAAACGGAGGACTTTAGAAACGATGACGCAGAGGCTCATGCTCGGCTCTCTGATTGGGTCATACAACGGAAGAAAACATACAACAACAGCCTGGACTACCAGTTACGTTAGTGCAAGTAAATTCTGCATTTTACAATGCTATAACGGCCTACATGCGCCGGAGGCAAGCTATTATTCCAGCGATCTGTGACCGTTCCCGTGTGCAGCGGCAGTATCGACCGTACATGTATCGCTCCGGTATCGACCGTACATGGAGCGTCGGTTTTGGGTTAAGCCGGGAAGAACCAGCGCATGGTGGGATAATTTTATCAATGAAGTTGTAGTTCCTGAAGAATGGTGTGAAAACTTTCGAATGTCCAGATCGCCACTTATCAACCTCAGCGAAATCTGAGGAATAGTCGATCTGATTCCTGTTTACACCGGCACGCGCACGCCCAGTGTAGGTGAATGGTCACGTGATCCACGTTTTCAGTCGTTTTAATGTGGACGGATATCAGTTCTAATACGCAGCTAAAACGCTGGTGTGGACGGAGATCGTATTCGTTTTAATTCTCCGTTTCTAAACTAAAACGCAGTAGTGTGGATGGGGCCATTGTCACGACACACACGGGACAGAAGATCCAATTTGCAGCAGTTTATTAATATAAGGGTAATCCAAATCGTAGTCTTCCAGGCAGGGGTCAAAATCCAAATAATCCAACTAAACATGAAAACAAAACACAAACCAACAAGAAAACCGACCAAGGAAGTGGTGACATCTAACAACGAATCCATACACATACTAACACAGACAGGGAATATATACACAGATCTAACAAGACTAACAATGAACAGCTGGGAACAATGATGACGGGGAACCGCTGAGTGCAATGAACTGATGAGTGACAGTGACAGACAGAATGCTGGGAAATGAAGTCAATAGTGAAGGACACCGTGATAACGAGGACCTCTAGTGACAAACAAGGGAACACAACCAGACACTGTGACAGCCATAGGCTACACAAAAAACGGATTTGGACTGACAGTGTGAACGAGGCTAAAGTGAACCAGTACGAGATGTGTAAGTGATCACACACCGTGTTCCTGTTCATCTGGGAAAGGAAACACACACACACACACACACACACACACACACACACACACACGTTGAGGAAAGAGCAGGTCGTGTGTTCTAATGAAAGGTAAACACTGCTGAACATTTTAATTCTGCTGAGAGACGCAGATAATAACCTTAATAATTTAGTGTGATTTGAGAGGTCATTGCCTGTCCACTCCACTAATCCAGTTAATGAGCTTCAAACATGCAGGAACTGAATCACAGGCGGAGGTTTTCACGGATGAATCTGCCGTCTCTCTTCTAATCAGTGTTGTTCTGCAAACCAACATGTGATTCACTGTTTCCTATGATTACGATCAGTGTTATTTCAGTATTCTTTATATACTATTATATTATTATTATTATTTTGAAATAGTTTTGAAATGTATTAATTTATTACTAATTTTGTTATGTGCTATTAATTATTTTTATTAAGCTTTAATTTGATCAAGTTTTACTTTTAGTCCTTTTAGTGCTTCAAGGCCTAGGCAACATTTCTAATTTCCATTTAATTTATCTAATATTTATATATATATATTTTTTATATTTCAGCTTAATCTCAAGAACAATTATTAATACTTTAAATGTTTTTAGTTTTAACAAAAATAACTTTTGGCTAACATTCCCAACCCTTTGATGCACAACATGGGTCTAAAGTGACCCGACTGAGTTTTCATTTTCTATATCTTTGCAAGAAATTAATTTCATCATTCAGTATTCCAGGTATTCCTCAATGAACTTGTTTTAGGTCATTACAAATCCTTACTTTAATTTTTCCTTTCTTACTTTTTGAATAAAAATCGTTTTTGTGTCACTACCCTTCTAATGCACAACATGGGTCTAAAATGACCCGTATTCATTCCCTATGTTGTTTCAATCATGGCTGAGTGTTTCTTTGCTGAATCTTTGAAAGAAATGTATTTTTATCATTTATTAATCCAGGTATACATTAAATATCTTGTTTTTAATTTCCACAAATCTTTATGTTTATTTTTCCTTTCTTACTTTATAAACAGACACAGTTTTTGTATTTCTACGTCAATTTTACACACATGGGTCAAAAAATGATCCATATAGGAACCTTTGATATTTGTAAATAGTAGGAACATATGTGACCAGTCACGGAAACTAGGGACACAAGTCGGTTCTGGGGCATGTTGAGGTATTCATAGATTCTGAAAGTGTAGTCTCCAAGCTTTCCAACGATGTGTAACACGTGGAAATCTGATAATATTTGGAGAAGTTGTGGTCATTTGAAGGTAGGCACTTAAAAAAGCTAAAAGGATAGATAACGGCCTCTAAAGATTGTGCAGTTCTCACCTCTCTCTGCTCCTAGGAGTGACAATAGGGCTCATTTACATCTCATTTAGATAAGCCATACCGCCTGTAAAGATCCCCCCTGTGCTTTACAGCTTTTTTTTCTTTCCTGAGCTAGCTAATAACAATAGGTAGGTATGGAAGGTCTAAACAGACTAAACATGAGATAATGTGTACGTGTTCTTAGAATGAAAACAAACGACAAACTTTAATGTTTATGGAAACTCACCCCCAGGACCGGCGAATGCACTTCTGCCGCTCTAGATGAAAAACAATTGTGCTGCCCCTCTATTTGCAACGTATACCAGCAACAACACACAAAGACCAATATGCCATACATATAACGCAAAACCAGCAACAACACACAAAGACCAATATGCCATATACATATAATGCAAAACCAGCAACAACACACAAAGACCAATATGCCATACATTTAACGCAAAACCAGCAACAACACACAAAGACCAATATGCCATATACATTTAACGCAAAACCAGCAACAACACACAAAGACCAATAAGCCATAGGCCTACATATAACGCAAATAGTGCGCAACGCGCGTGTGCCCAAAATGTCAACAATATTAAAGTTTATGCAGGAGACAAATGCCTGCTGGCATTTTTCTTTAAGCAGTCATGACAGGAATTTTCCAAATAATCATATTTCACCTCCTCAAATTACTGTTGCAAATCTCTTTACACCACTTTCTTATGTGCGTATACACACACAAATGAAATGTCCGCAAGCACATTATATCATCAGCAGGTTCAGCATCTTAAATAACGACTAAAGAGCAAATAAAGCTTAATTTACGTTTCAGAAGCGCGCACGCAGGCCTTCATCGCGGCAAAGGTCTTAACTGCATCCTCTATTTCGATTCTCTGTGCCAGTTCATGTTCTATGGAGATTGTTGCCAGTCCATTAAGTCTGTTCCCTGTTCACAAAACGTTCCCCATTCAAAGCAATCGGGACGTCACATATGCCACCGCTGTCAGCGAGCCGAGCCGCAGTATTTAAGCACCGAGGGCGCGCGCGCCGCACCCATACCTCCGGTTCAGTTTCCCGAGCCCACAAAGTGCGGCGAAAACATTTTCGGTGTAACTGCCACGGTTCAGCTCGTCTGCGACAATCTTTCCATCTTTCCATCTTCATTGAATTTTGATATCAGATAGAGCCGGCCAGAGCGCTGCATAATAAGTAGCCACGCTGTTGGGGGGCGGGGGCAAAAGCGCCGGCGGCTATTCAGTATGGAAATACACACAGACAATGACACGCCCCTACTGCATGCTAGAATCTCCGAAAAACAAGCCGATTTCAACCTCAAAATGTACGCTTTTAAATATACCAATACTGTTATCTCAAACATGGAGAGGCTTCTTCATGATCTCAACTAACAGATTCTGCAAAAAAGCGGAAATCACCAATTTTGAAAAAAAACGCTTCTTTCTCATTTTGCTCGCAAGTTGTGCTGCCGACTTATGTCACTGGTTTCCGTGACGGGTCACATATTTACTGCAGAAAACTATTCACCACACATTTCACAACTCAATACGCCCTGCTTTTGTATATTTCATGCATGTAAGTCTTAATTTATAATTTTTTTGACACAGAAAATATTTGATATTTTGTGAAAGACAACTGGATATAATATTTGAACGTTTAGGCTAACGTTACCTTGACCTTGAAATCCATTACTAGTGAGAAAGAGAAACATGTCCAATACTATTAGCTAGCTTGCTGTTGACATATTCTATTCTATCTAATGTTAGCTAGGTCAACAAAATAAAAGTTGAAATAGAACGTTATTAAATATACAAGTATATATTGTCGCTGTTGTGCGGAAACCTTGTATCTCCATATTTCGTCATTTTTATTTGTTGTCATAAATCAATGCTATCGGTCACCCTTTAAGTCTGTCAGTGGACTGTTCCCCTGAACAAGCCAGACATACCGCCTGTCATGATGAAGCCATCCAAATTGAGGGAGAAACACAGCTCAGAATTTGGATTCAATGGTAACATGACCATGGTAAGCTATGTGTCGAAGAAGGGAAAGGCAGTTGTCCTCCTGAGCACCATGCATGATGAATAAAAGTGGATGATAACAGTGTTAAGAAACCAGAAATTATCCAATACTACAATGTGCTGGATGTTGCCACCCTCAATGCCTACACCAACTTTACTGCACAACACCCTGATTACATGAGTGGTGTGACCAATGCACGACGGCTATTCATCAAAGAGCTGCATGGTCGAGGAGCTTGTCATGCCCCATATGAAGAGGCGCTTGGAGGGCACCTCCAAAAAACCCCAGGATGTCGTTCGGAAAAAAAGTAGGGATTTAACCCTGGCATCCTGGCCTAATTTGCCCAGTGGCCTCTGTTCATCATCATGGCCTCCCAATCATCCCCATATACTGATTGGCTTCATCACTGTCTCCTCTCCACCAGTAAGCTGGTGTGTGGTGGGCGTTCTGGCGCAGTATGGCTGCCGTCGCATCATCCAGGTGATGCTGCACATTGGTGGTGGTTGAGGAGATTCCCCCTTCTATGTAAAGCACTTTGAGTTCAGACAAAAGCGCTATATAAAAATATAAAAAACGCAGCCACCACCCGGCCACAGGAGGACATCAGCAGGAGGGCCAATCGAAGAGTGCACCAGGCCCGTGAGCAAGGAGCACAAACGTGTAGTTGTCATTTGTGAGACAAGTAAGAACTGAGATGGCAATTTAAGATGGTGATGTACCCGTGTGATTTTATTTTGTCAGTTTTTTTTTCATTCAGTCACATTCACCACAATTCACTATAGTTGCACACTACACTACAGTTCAATTCAGTGCTATCGGTTATATGTGTGTTATGTGTGACAAAGTGGCCAATAAACATATTTCAAATGTTACAGTAAATGTTTTGATCTAAATAACTGGTTATTTTAACCAAAAGTTTTCTTTATTTTTTTGTTTTTATCACGCTTGCATAGATGGGTCATTTTTGACCCATGTGTGTAAACTTGATGTATTAACACAAAACCTAGGAAATAATCAAATATGAATTGGGGTGGGGGGGGTAAGTCTAATATGTAGTCGTTGTTCATTGCCGAAGTATTTTTTGGCACACAGTATTTTTTGGTATTTTTTGCCGCGATAAATCAATCACTCCTTTACGACTGGCTGCCTGCACATTCATTCACTGAGCTCGCGGCTGCTGCAACTTGCGCTCTCTTCACGACTCAACCTCCAGGGACAGTTTTTAATGTTTTATCAGACAATAACTACTCAAGATTTTGCTTTAGTATAATTTTCGGCACAATCAGGGCCAGATTCGGGATTCGGGACAACAGCTTAGATTTCGGGACTGTCCCGAATTTTTCGGGACTTCTGGTCACCCTACTCACATCTCTTGCAAAATGAAGCACTGCATTCAAAATATCACAAACACATCTCAAAAGCAAACATTTGTCCATTGCAAACACCTTTGCCATAATATTATATTTTTGGATATATCATATACACGCAGTTATTCAAAACCTAAAGCTCTTCTTTCATGAGCTCCTAAGATTGAAAGTAATTGGCAGAGAGATGTTGAAAAACTCACGGTAAACACGAAAGGAAACTATTTATTTTTTTACTGTAAGCATTTGTGGTTGTGAATACAGTATTACACTGTCCGAAAAACACATAACTTGACCTTTGACCTGTTTATAGGCCTATTCTAAAGCCATGATTGGCTGGTGTTCAGTTAAGCAATGAGTGTTTGCACATGTGAGGAGTGTGTGTGAGTGTGTGTGAGGCTCTGATGAATTACTGTGGTGTTTTGATAGGTTGTGTTGAAAAAGAAAATCAAGATAATTCCCGTTAGATTTTTGTGTGTTACATAGAGAATTGTATGTTGTGATTTGTGGACGAAGGCCGAGAATTAGTGTGTAGTTTTGCAGATTTGGTGTGTGGTTCTGGTGTTTGAGTGTCAGGATTCAGAAACTGTGTGACAAGTAAGGATTGTGTGTGTAAGCAGTTGAAAAAACTGTTATGTTACTGGAAGAATGTTGTGTAAATACAATTGCCTTTTGCAGCAGGAAAAACACATATGAAATCCTCTTGGTTTTATGCTAATTTAGACATGATATAATTGGTGTGAGGGCCCTCGGGAGCCTGGGGCCCGTGTTCACTGCGGCGGCAAACACACACACTTTATGAGGAAAGAATCTCAAGAAGTCTTTGTTGTTGACTCTTATATCTACTACAAAGGATCTGCGATAAATTAAATCAGAGGTTACATTCTTTATATTTATCTAGCGCAGTGTATGTTTTTCCTGATGTAGTTGTTGAGAAAATAATTGCGCTCATATTTCAAAGGTGGCGCTTTGGGAGGAGAAGCTCCAGGTGAACAATCCTCCGGGTTCTGTCACTTTATCTGAGAGATTGTAAAGACAGAGGAGAAATGGAGGGAAAAAGCAAAAAGGAAATGCACCAGTGGCCTCCGGAAAAACAACCACACACTCACACACACACACACGCACGCACGCACACACACGTGCACACACACGCACGCATGCACGCACGGAAACAGAATCTCATGAAAGTGCGCATCTATACCATGAATGCTATTTCTCGTGCCATTTATACGCCAAAAATGGTGCACTGAAAACCCATTGGTTAGGATTAGGGGTGTGGAGTGCGTGCGTGTTACTCGCCATCTGCACGCAAAAACTATTTTTGGCGTATAAATAACACTCGTTGTATATACGCACTTTCATGAGATCGGGCGCACGCACACACACACACACACACACACACGCCAGATGTGGGTCCCAAGGTGACATTGGTGGAGGATCATCTTAAAGCCCGAGATGTTCTCAGCATTTCTAATTATGAAGTGATCACTGATCATAGTGTAAATCAGCTGTTTTCTATGTGAATATATAGTAAAGTGTAATTTATTCCTGTGATCAAAGCTGAATTTTCAGCATCATTACTCCAGTCTTCAGTGTCACATGATCCTTCAGAAATCGGTATAATATGATGATTTGATGCTCAAGAAACATTTATGATTATTATCAATGTTGAAAACAGCCTCATATATATTTTTTTTGTGGAAACAGTGATACATTTTATTTTTCTGCATTCTTTGATGAATAGAAAGTTAAAAAGAACAGCATTTATTTGAAATAGAATCTTTTGAATATATATATATATATATATATATATAATAGAATATGTTGTAAATGCTTTACTGTAACCTTTAATCATCCTTGCTGATTAAAAATGTAAATTTCTTTCTTTCTTTCTTTCAAAAAATAAATACAAAATCTTACAGACCTGAACTTTTGAGCAGTAGTGATGAAGAAGTGAGTGTAAACCACACTGAAATAAATGTCTTCTTTAGAGTTATATATGTGTATGGAATTATTAAATTGATTAATCAGCCTATCATGTAATTAACTGAAGTGACACACACACACCTGGTTTACACTCATGTTTTCATCGACTGACATCTGTGTTTAGCTTGTTTAGTTGTAAGAGTGTTTGACCTCACTAGTTCAGACAGAATCAATCAAACATGAAATATAAAACCACAAGACATTCTGCTGATTCTTCATTCCCCGCTCACGCAGATCTCGTCTCTGAGACGTGTGTGCAGAAGATCTCTGAGGAGGGTTTCTGTCTTTCCTCAGCACAGAAACTGTCTCTGTGTTTCTGTGTCACAGAACAAACGGGAGAACGTGAAGTAAACTCGGCCCAGATGAAGCACACACACTCTTATCACACATGACACTGTTACTGTCAAACACACACAACTGACACACACACACACACACACACACACACACACACACACACACACACACATACATGTCTATATTACTAACAGGGGACTATCGCTCTACACTGGCCAAGAGGGGACTACTGTTTCTGGCTATTTTGAAGAAACAAAAATTACATACAAAATTTTCTTTTAAGGTCTTTTTTCATAATATAACTTTAAATATCCATTTTTTTATTTAAAAAAAAAAACGGCCAAGAGGGGACCTGAAACTCTGACCGATGTCTACCTTACCAACAGGGGACTCATATAGCCTGCAATGGAACTGTGTGTGTGTGTGAACAGTGAAGTGAACTAGCATTGAAGTCTGTCTTCATTGTTTAATATATGTATGTATATATATATATATATATATATATATATATATATATATATGTGTGTGTAGACTTCAAATATGATAGGTAGACCTCAAATATGCTTTTTTTTTTTAAACATGCCAAGATGGGACATACGACTCTGACCAATTTCTACCTTACCAACAGGGGACTCATATAGCCTGCAATGGGTCTGTGTGTGTGTGTGAACAGTAAAGTGAACTGGCAGGGAAATCTGTCTTCATAATGTAAAAAAAAAATAATAATAATAATATATATATAATATGTATGTGTATTCAAGATGTTTATTTGTCATATGGATATATATATATATATATATAGAGAGAGAGAGAGAGAGAGAGAGTTAGTGACAGTGAAGTGTGAACTGGCAGTGAAGTCTGTCTTCATTGTTTAATATATGTATATATATATATATATATATATATATATATATATATAGGTAGACCTCAAATATGCATTTTCTTTTTCTTAAACATGCCAAGATAGGACCTGCGACTCTGGACGATGTCTACCTTACCAACAGGGGACTCATATAGCCTGCAATGGATCTGTGTGTGTGTGAACAGTGAAGTGAACTGGCAGGGAAATCTGTCTTCATAATGTAATATATATATATATATATATATATATATATATAGAGAGAGAGAGAGAGAGAGAGAGAGAGAGAGAGAGAGAGAGAGAGAGAGAGAGAGAGAGAGAGTTAGTGACAGTGAAGTGAACTGGCAGTCTGCCTTCATTGTTTAATATATGTATGTATATATATATATATATATATATATATATATATATATATATATATATATATGTGTGTGTGTGTGTGTGTGTGTGTGTGTAGACTTCAAATATGATAGGTAGACCTCAAATAATGCATTTTCTTTTTTTTTAAACATGCCAAGATAGGACATAAGAGTCTGGATGATGTCTACCTTACCAACAGGGGACTCATATAGCCTGCAATGGATCTGTGTGTGTGTGTGAACAGTAAAGTGAACTGGCAGGGAAATCTGTCTTCATAATGTAATATATATGTGTGTATATATATATATATATATATATATATATATATGAAGAGTTTGGTTCCAAAACGCGATAAACTTTCAATTGTTTTATTGAAAGTCAACGAAAACCGAGCAGGACCAAGCTATTTTACAACTGATCGCCGTCAAAAATTTGTGAATCTTTGTGCAAGTACGTGTTTTTGTCTGTGAAAACTTACTAAAGATATTATACTAATATTATTATACTAATAAACTTACTTTGTTGTGTATTTTCAACAGTTTCAATATGAAAAATGACTTTTATATTGATTCAATGGATTAATAGCATTTTGAATTTTTTATTTTTTTATTTATTGCATTTTGGAGAAAAATAACCCGTTTTTATAATAAATCTTTGAAAATCAAAACCTGGATTTTAATTTTTTTTGTTATTATAACCTACAAATGCTATGTGAAAGTTTGAAACAAAAAATAGTGGTTTTCATCTTTCCACTTTCTTGGTAAAGAAAACACATTTTTACTCAAAATAATCAAAATGGATTTATTGCGTTTTGGTACCAAACTCTTCATATATATATATCTATGAGTTAGTGACAGTGAAGTGAACTGGCAGTGAAGTCTGTCTTCATTGTTTAATATATGTATATATATATATATGTATGTATATATATATATATATATATAGGTAGACCTCAAATATGCATTTTCTTTTTCTTAAACATGCCAAGATAGGACATAAGAGTCTGGACGATGTCTACCTTACCAACAGGGGACTCATATAGCCTGCAATGGATCTGTGTGTGTGTGAACAGTGAAGTGAACTGGCAGGGAAATCTGTCTTCATAATGTAATATATATATATATATATATATATATATATATATATATATATATATTAGTGGTGGGCCGTTATCGGCGTTAACGTGCTGCATTAACGTGAGACTCTTATCGGGCGATAAAAAAAATATCGCCGTTAATCTATTCTCAAAGTTGGGTTGGGATCATAAAATAGCTTTTTCGAATATCGTTATATTTTCGCGCAATTCCAATGTGTAGTATATTTGACATAATTGACGCCACGCCTGTCATAGATCGCGCAGTAGGGTATTTTCCTGTCAGGGACACAAGGTTTACTTTTACTTTGTTACGTTGGGCGACATTCCTCTCGTTACTTCATTTTAATGCAATACATGTTGTTAAATGAGTTTATTCCAAGCGCGCTGTATCTTTTTTATGGGCATGAGCGATGCTCAATTTACAACTGAATCACTCTTTTGAGTCGATTCTGTTCAAAGACTTCATCAAACAAGTTGGCAGATCTGTCTAAATCGGTTGGCGAATCAGTCTGAATGATCTGTTCAGTTCCTCACGCACTGAATCGTCTGAGGCGCATTCAATCACACTCGACTCGGAGTCGTAACAGGAAGATTTAAGAACATCAAGAGTGTTGAATGAAGTGGCCGTGGACCTACAGTACAGTCTAGTGAAAGCAAATCTGCAAATGCATCATATTTTTGCCAGCGATGAAGATCTTTATTAGTTGAACATCTTCTTATGCTGTCTGTGAATGAATGATTCCACAGGACGATACATTTGATTTCATTTCATTCAGGTAATACATTTTACAACCAAACTGATTATTACGCCACGATTAAAAAGTATGACATTATCCGTTTTTTGGACATATACATTAATTTATAGGCTACAAAAAACGCTTCAGAGTGTCGGCGCACTGGCAAAGGTTAACAGGTTAAATAAGCTACCATTGTCCACAGTTTATGAACACCCACCATCCCGCGGTAATGTGTGTGTGTATTGCGCAGTGGCATAGTCACACGAATAGTTTACATTGATTGAAACTAATTTGTTTAAAAAGGAGGCTATTGCCGGTAACAAGGCAGGTTCACATAAAATCATTATGACATATGACATTATTTTTTGATCTGACGAGCATCTGGTTTGGCGATGCAAAAACGGACTGTCGTGCTTCTATTGTTTTTTTCTTCTTCCAATTAGCCTACTATGTTAAAAAAAAAACGACGAAAACATGTTACTTGTTCAATTAATAAACAGTTTGTTTGATGACAAATCGCTAAAGATGAAATTGGCCTCCCTTTCTGTCATTGTGAGTGTGCGTTTTTTTGTTGTTGTTTTTTGAACGATATTCGAATTTTGCTCCTCGATTGTCGAATGGAATTTTTGGCAGAAATTCACATCCCTACGCGAGGCAAACTATTCTCAAAGACTTACTTTTAGTCATCATTTGGGTAGCACACATATTCTGAATGCCTTCGGCAGAATTCAAATGAGCCATTTTAATCTAGATTAATTCCAAGATTACAGTGAGATTAATCCAGATTAAAAAAATGAATCTATGACCACCTCTAATATAGAGGTGGGCATAGATTAATGTAATATATAAAATTGTATAATGTTCATGCGGGCATCAGAGATCACAATATGCAGATACACATATACAATGTACAATTAAAAAAAGAATGACTAAACCAGCTGTTATCAAAAATTAAAACATTTAAATTTTTTGAGGAAAGACCATTTGAATCTGTTTTTCATTCAACGGGTAAAAAATACAGACGGCCCGGCGGCAACAGTTCAAAAGCAGAGGCGAGAAGACGCCTCTTATCATTCTTAATATTATTTTTCTCTCTTCAGAGATACTTTCTATGCTTGGTTATGCAGTCCCTAACAATTTACTTGCCATGGTTACCACTTTTCTTAATAATTTTCTCTGTACCTCAGTAGCAGTTCCATACTAACAAATAGTAGTGAATATCATAACACTTTCGATGAAAGCACTATAAATCATCAGAATATTTATGTTGTGGACATTACAGGAAAGTTATTGCTTTAAGAAATTAATTCTCTGTTGTGGCATTATACTTACACTATATGACCGTTCCACATATCCCATTTAAGCTAATGTCAAGAACACCAAGATATTAATAATGCGACTGATCGTATTGGCTGCCTATTAACAAAAACATAATTTCTACTCTAAAAAAAAAATCAATAGACATGTCCTTTTTTTTTTGTTTGTTTTTTTTGTTTCTAGGATGTTGATGTACAGAGATAGTCAGTGCTCAATCTAAATGCAACCAAACATATGTCATTCTTTACCATCCATCAGTGGACCTTTCTTGAAGATCAAATTCAAAACTTTTAAGCTGACTTTCTGCATCTGGTCATTTTCTCTTCA
Organism: Gila robusta; assembly: GCA_030770095.1. Classification (NCBI taxonomy): domain Eukaryota; kingdom Metazoa; phylum Chordata; class Actinopteri; order Cypriniformes; family Leuciscidae; genus Gila; species Gila robusta. The sequence goes on from JAVALU010001811.1 coordinate 237,401, forward strand.
TAGATACTGTCTATGGTTGGTTATGCAGTCCCTAACAATTTACTTGCCATTGTTATGTGTCATTGCACACACACACATACATGTCTATATTACTAACAGAGCACTGTCGCTCTACACTGGCCAAGAGGGGACTTTCTGAACGATTTCTATCCAACCAACTGGGGACTCTGTGTGTGTGTGAACAGTGAAGTGAACTGGCAGTGAAATCTGTCTTCATTATGTAACTTATATATATATATATATATATATATATATATATATATATATATATATATATATATATATATAAGTTACATTATATATCTTATATATATATATATATATATATATATATAAATAAATGTTCACACAGGCATCAGAGATCACAATATGTATAGATAAACATATACAATATAATATTAAAAAGAGAATGACCAAACCATCAGTTATCAAAAATTAAAAAGATTAAATTTTTTGAGGAAAGACCATTTGAATCTGTTTTTACATATAATGGGTAAAAAATACAGACGGCCCAGCGGCAACAGTGCAGAAGACGAGAAGACGCCTCTTATCATTCTTAATATTATTTTTCTTATTTAACGCTCTCTCTTCATATATACTTTCTATACTTTGTTATGCAGTCCCTTTAGGGATTATGACAGAAAATTGCTCTTTAAGGTAACGATTTCTATGATTTAATGCAGAATAATGATTTTATTAATCAAAATGAACTCGGTCCCCAGTCGGATGGTAACGAACGATACCAGTTTGGCTGCTTTGTACATTTCTTGCCATCACAAACACTGTAAAGATTTTGGAGGTCACTGATTCTTGGGAATTTGGATAAAACAGGTTTTAATTTTGAAAATAAAAAGTTAGTTAAATTACAAAATCTGCAAGTATATCATTATAGACCAAGGTCTTGGCTGTTCAGCAACGTAACGGTGCAACCTCCTCATTTTGTATTTTTTTCATAAAAGTTATTACTTTGTTTTTGTTAACACCGTCAGACACAATAAAAAGCAAATTCTTTTTTATTTATTTGGTCTAATATGTATTTAGAGTTTTTAAATCATTATCTGGCATTCTTAGTACACATATATGCTGTTAAATGTTGAATATTCACTTTTGTTAATTTTTTATACTGTTTCACGTGTACTCCTTTTAAAGATCTAACATCGTACAACGTTTACTTTAAGCCTAAATAGAAAAAAGTAATGTTTTTTTATTTAACAAACATATTCTTGTATTAAAAGAGACTATTACTTTAATAACTCAACAGCACTGAAGAAACATACTGTAAGCATATTCATTTAAAACAAATAAAACTCCCTCTGACGGTGGTGACTTTAGAACTGACGGTGGTGACAGTGGCCTCATTACAACATACATTTCCAAACTTTATACCACTCAAGTCAATGGCTTCTTGCTTAACAACTTTATTTAACTATTTGGTCCAAAACATAACAATCCTGGGCACTGTGATAAACATTTTTCAAGGAATATAAGGTACAATTAAGCAATATAATTATTAAAAGTACCCCATCCCCATATGATCAAATATCAAGTGGAGCCAATCTGCTTTTTGATCCTGAACTTGTTCCCATTGCTGCCATTTAACATGGTGAATGTTAGATTTGGTTAAATGTTGTCATGCCATTTTCATTTGGCTTTAGTCATTGTGACGTAAGCCAAATGAACATGGCATAATAGTGAATTGAGAGAGAGGGAAGGCACAGCTCATCCCATAGGGTTGGACGTTAGGCCGATGGTATAGTTCATCAATTGGTTATACTGCAGTTAGGTCCGGTCTAATTATTTAGAATCATTTATTATTTCCGATTGGCCGAGAGACGTTGGTTGTTTGGAACAGATTTTTAGTGCGGGCGAAAATCAAAATGACCGTTAGAAAACATTTAATCGCTTCAAACGTGTTCAGATGAAAGTGGAACTGCTGTATAAAAGCAATATAGCGCTCGTGTTCGTGTGGATGTTCATGGATATCCTCACTCTCACTATATTGCTTAATAGCATGCAATGTAGGCCTGTATGGAAGAAATATAGGGGGAATTACATAAATAAAAATATTAAGGTTAATGAGGTTAATGAAACATTACAGGTCATATTGGTATTTAGTGTGATTAACAATTATATTCTAGCCTCCGTTGAGGACCATTTGGAGGTTTTTGTCACCACCGTCAGACAAAAAAAAATTAGCCATCTTGTTTCCACTCTGTTGTTAGCTACTTCAGACCTCTTCTTAAAAAGTATACATTTATGTCATAATCTAATCTAATATTTTTTTATACAAAAGAGACAGTGTTGACATGTTATGGTTGTGACAGTAGCAGTGTTTCAAAAAATATGAACAAGTTTAAGAGAAAATAGGAAATTTACGGGAGTTTGAGTGATCTTGAAGCATGCAGTAGAGCTGAAGGTTAGAAAATGGGGTCCTCAGGAATGTAATTGACCTTGTAGTTGCCTGATTTTATTGCTTTTTATAAATATCTGACGGTGGTGACGAATATGTGGGACACATTTTGAGCAACCACAAAATAATAGTAAATATTGTTCAAAACTTACTGTTTGTAATTGTTAATACATATTGCAATGTACTCTTTCATGTGGTAAATATATTATTCAATTAAATTATTAATTTTTTTTTTTTAATCAAGTTGGAATGATTTTCTCTTATCCGACGACAACTGATTTTGTAGGCATTGGGCCAGCATATAATCATTAAATTAATACAAATTCAAAATAAACCTATAAAAGAACCTTACATTTGTACATTTTTATTCATGATAATGTTATTCATTTCCAACAGAATTAGCACTTTTCTTAGTGGGACATGTTTTTGTCAAAGTTTCAAGAATCAGTGAGGTCAATCTCAAAATGTTATGTTGACTTGCTGCACTGAACATTTTTAGTTGGTTCAGTTGAAATATATTAAGTAGGGATGTTCATTTAACATGTTTTTCAGCTGATGCTTGTTAACCAGTCATCATCAGTTAACTTACATTATTTGAAGGTTAGATTAGAATAAAATGGAATGAAGTGTCTGTGACCCATTCAAATACCTCAAAAATGTAGATCTATATGTGCAAATAGCAGCATAAACAACAGAACATGCGGATTCCCACACCGTCACATCAAGCACCCGCAGTGCTTCTGTGAACACATTAAACCAGAATAAAAGTGTATATATAATAAAGAGGCCTACGCAAATTAACAATTAACAAAACTAAAGTGCGATAAATAGTACACGCTTTAGGGACTGTTTACACAACATCATTTTCAACTGAAAACTTTTCATGCATTTTGGCCTTTTTGGGGGCCTGACAATGCAAGCTTTTAAAAACGAGTTTCAAAGTGCAAGGTTTTGAAAACGATGCCTTTACTATCTGCATGTAAACAACATAACCGTGAATTTGTGAAAATGGTACGTCATTCCATGTCTCTATAGCACGCATTGTGTTTATCGTGCAATTTATACACGAAAAGGAGTTTTTACGTGCATATGATACGCATGGGGAGGTTTAGGGTAGGTTTAGTAGTGGTGTGGGGTACGCATGTATTATACGTTTGGTTAGGATTAGTGGTGTGGGGTGTGTGTGTATTATATGCAATAAAGTGCGTATCATATGCACGTAAAATACGAATTTTCGCATAAAAAGTGCACGATAAACACAATGCGTGCTATAGAGATGCATTTTCATGAGATCAGGCTGGTCAAGCACAAGCATATAACATGTTCACATGCGTACTTATGATCACATGTTCACACGTTCATGAGTATTACGTGTTCGCGGGGTTTATTTTTTGACAAAGCGACATCAACTACTGGCCTGGCTTTCATAATACAGCCCTTTTAGGGTTTATAGGGTTTGTTTGTAAACAATGTTGTAGTTGTATTTGACAATATTTTACATTTTACACGCAGTTTTGACTGATATCTGTAGTGTATTACTTTAGTTTGAAAATGACTTCAATTATCTTTTTAACTGTTAACTGGTTTCAATCTTATTTATGGAACAGAAAGTTTTTGTCAGGATAGGTCATTTCTCCTCTTCTGTCGCTCACCTCCACAAGGATCGATCTTGGCGCCCTCCCTTTACTCGTTGTACATGCTACCATTGGGTTCTATTTTAATAAGACATGGTGTTTCCTGCCATTCTTATGCTGACGACACCCAAATATATATACACCTATTGAGAGAAATGATCCGTCTGCATTCATTTCTCTTTTATTATGCTTAGATGAGGTTACATCTTGGCTTGCTCAAAACTTTTTGTCTTTAAATGAAGACAAAACTGAGGTGATAGTTTTCGGCCCCACTGATAATTTTAAGACCACCAGCATCGGTTTGAGGAGCTTTTCTGCATTCAGATCTACGCATGTGCGGAACTTGGGTGTGCTTTTAGATGGGCCTTTAAAACGTGACAAACAAATAACTTCGGTAATTGTATCTAGTTTCAACTCAATAAAAGCAAGCAGAAATATCTCTTTAAGGTAACAATTGCAGGTCACCACACAAGTTAAACTGTACATGATCTAGACTCTATATAAATGAAATGCAATCGCAGCAGTAAGTCAGGAGAATGCTTATATTTCTCCCTTTGGTTTCAATTTTGAACATGTTTCAGTTCTTTTTAACAAGGTATACATTTTAATACAATTATAAAATGATATAACATGATTTGATACTGTATATTTGCAGCAATTACACATTGTTTTACCAACAAAGTGGAGACCCTCTTTTCTGTAATGAAAGACCAATCTTATTGGTTGTGGTCCCTCATACATTGGCCAATATCAGTCCAAAAAAAAAAAAAAAAAAAAAAAAAAAACAACCTTGTTTCCCTTAGGGCTTAAATTACCCAGAATTTTTTATTACATCATTACATTTTTCCCCTGACTGACAGGTGATGCTTGTAACCCAATCATAATCCGTTAACCCACAACATTAGAATGTTATATTCTAATTAAATTAAATTAGAATATATTTATTTGTAAATACTTATCACTTTTTTCAAAGCTCTTCGCTCCGTTGTCTTAACCAACTTTCAGCTTCACTGCAGTAAATTTCACATTCAAAATGCATTAAAACTACCAAAACACATCATTCATGTCTCAAATTAAGTCATTATTCCAGAACACTAGTAAAGGTTTCACACAACAAACAATAAAATAAAATAAAATAAAAAAACACAACAGGCAGCAATATGCACTATTTTCTGCTGTTCAGAATTCGTTACATGGTTCATGTTTACATGAAAGACTAAGACTTGTGTAGGTGTTTAGTTACATCTTAATTTTTCTAGATTCAGAATATGTTTCAATGTGGTATACGGTAGAAATATCTTATTCCTCTGTGTGTTGATAGGTTTTGAACTTAAATATAACAGTCTTGGAAATAATATGTAAGCATGTGCAAATTGGCCTGTACAGTAAATCAAGTTCTGCTGGTCTTTGTGTTTAAGCGAGAAATGAATTCATGTAAATGGAAAGATCTCAGTTTAGCCGGAGACTGATCTTGTGATCACTGAGTGAAGAGTTTTGAGAAGGTGTTCAATGTTGTATTATGTTCAGAGTTTTGGCAGTGTTGTGTCTAAGTGAAATATGTAGTTTGGAAGATGTAGTCACTGAATGCATTAATACAACTCTAAAAAGAAAAAAAAAGAAAACAAACCAACCTGTAATAGCAGCTGCAAATGGAGCCTTATTTATCACTCAGAATTAGTGTTAAATACATTTACACAAACACATGTAGATCACTGTCTCTCTAGTGTCGTCCACACCGTCATAATGAGGGACAGAAGACACAGAATGATCATATGTGCCCCACATCACACCAGGATATTTCACCCAAAATTGAAAATTCACTCATTAAATGTTCAACTGATGTTAAAAACAGAAACATTATATGGTAACCTCTACACATTCTGTGTTGTTACAGTGCTGCAAAAATGGCAGAAATGTTTCTTTATGAAATAGCAGACACAATACCACATATATTTTTGAAAAAAAGATCTAAATCAACTTCTAGGTTTGGGTGAAGTGAGAAAGTCACAGAGACAGAACTAAAAACCTAATACATCAAATAAACTCTAAAAATAAAAGATATTCAAGACTGTGGTATAAATTATTGAATGATTTGACCATAACTCATTACTATCCTTGATATTCTAACATAGGCATTTCATGTGACTCTAGTGTGTGGATTGAGCACATCCCCCACATCATTTACATCTCAATACAGGACGGCTTGAAGGTGTTTTAGGTGAACCGGCCTGAGAGCTCACAAAAACACACTTACCAATGTCCAAGAATCTGTGCAACTTCTCAAACTACAATAAACTAGAGAAAACGCTGGGATTTACCCTTCCAAACATATTTTGTAACGTTTTCTTTTGTACAAATGTATTTAAAAAATAAATAAAAACATTATCCATGTTTTACAATACTGTACAAAATTATTCTTAATTTTCCCCTAGCAACATTGCTGGGATCAGTCCCGGAATCGACCCGGTGTGAAATAAAGGCAGGATGAATGCCATGTCACATGTATTAACGGTATCTTTACAGGATGTGTGTGAACACACACTGATTCCAGAAAATCCCTGGTATTGTGGATGAACAGAAATCAAAACATCCCGGGACGAATTATCAGTGTATTTTCCGGAATCTCGGTGTGAAAGGGGTTTATGTGACAAACTGTGGATCATTTATTACTGCTTTGGCAAAAAATGTATTCAATGACATCTTTCAATTTACATGAATTTATTTCTCACTTAACACAAACACTAACAGAACTTTATGTTCTTTACATCTTTACATTCTCTAATCAAAACTGATGTTCAAAACCTAACACAACAAAACATGAATAAGACCAAAATGTGCAACATTTATACAGTAATACCATTTTGAAATATATTCAACAATTATATTTAACTAAACACCTACACAAGTGTTAGTGTTAGTCTGCGTTTAATCACCATCTATACAAAAGGGGAAATTAAGAATAATTTTGTACAGTATTGTAAACATGGATAATGTAACAAACCGCAGTTAACAGTAGATAGTGTAATTCTTGTTTTTATTTATTTTTTAAATACATTTGTACAAAAGAAAACGTTACAAAATATGTTTGGAAGGGTAAATCCCAGCGTTTTCTCTAGTTTATTGTAGTTTGAGAAGTTGCACAGATTCTTGGACATTGGTAAGTGTGTTTTTGTGAGCTCTCAGGCCGGTTCACCTAAAACACCTTCAAGCCGTCCTGTATTGAGATGTAAATGATGTGGGGGATGTGCTCAATCCACACACTAGAGTCACATGAAATGCCTATGTTAGAATATCAAGGATAGTAATGAGTTATGGTCAAATCATTCAATAATTTATACCACAGTCTTGAATATCTTTTATTTTTAGAGTTTATTTGATGTATTAGGTTTTTAGTTCTGTCTCTGTGACTTTCTCACTTCACCCAAACCTAGAAGTTGATTTAGATCTTTTTTTCAAAAATATATGTGGTATTGTGTCTGCTATTTCATAAAGAAACATTTCTGCCATTTTTGCAGCACTGTAACAACACAGAATGTGTAGAGGTTACCATATAATGTTTCTGTTTTTAACATCAGTTGAACATTTAATGAGTGAATTTTCAATTTTGGGTGAAATATCCTGGTGTGATGTGGGGCACATATGATCATTCTGTGTCTTCTGTCCCTCATTATGACGGTGTGGACGACACTAGAGAGACAGTGATCTACATGTGTTTGTGTAAATGTATTTAACACTAATTCTGAGTGATAAATAAGGCTCCATTTGCAGCTGCTATTACAGGTTGGTTTGTTTTCTTTTTTTTTCTTTTTAGAGTTGTATTAATGCATTCAGTGACTACATCTTCCAAACTACATATTTCACTTAGACACAACACTGCCAAAACTCTGAACATAATACAACATTGAACACCTTCTCAAAACTCTTCACTCAGTGATCACAAGATCAGTCTCCGGCTAAACTGAGATCTTTCCATTTACATGAATTCATTTCTCGCTTAAACACAAAGACCAGCAGAACTTGATTTACTGTACAGGCCAATTTGCACATGCTTACATATTATTTCCAAGACTGTTATATTTAAGTTCAAAACCTATCAACACACAGAGGAATAAGATATTTCTACCGTATACCACATTGAAACATATTCTGAATCTAGAAAAATTAAGATGTAACTAAACACCTACACAAGTCTTAGTCTTTCATGTAAACATGAACCATGTAACGAATTCTGAACAGCAGAAAATAGTGCATATTGCTGCCTGTTGTGTTTTTTTATTTTATTTTATTTTATTGTTTGTTGTGTGAAACCTTTACTAGTGTTCTGGAATAATGACTTAATTTGAGACATGAATGATGTGTTTTGGTAGTTTTAATGCATTTTGAATGTGAAATTTACTGCAGTGAAGCTGAAAGTTGGTTAAGACAACGGAGCGAAGAGCTTTGAAAAAAGTGATAAGTATTTACAAATAAATATATTCTAATTTAATTTAATTAGAATATAACATTCTAATGTTGTGGGTTAACGGATTATGATTGGGTTACAAGCATCACCTGTCAGTCAGGGGAAAAATGTAATGATGTAATAAAAAATTCTGGGTAATTTAAGCCCTAAGGGAAACAAGGTTGTTTTTTTTTTTTTTTTTTTTTTTTTTTTGGACTGATATTGGCCAATGTATGAGGGACCACAACCAATAAGATTGGTCTTTCATTACAGAAAAGAGGGTCTCCACTTTGTTGGTAAAACAATGTGTAATTGCTGCAAATATACAGTATCAAATCATGTTATATCATTTTATAATTGTATTAAAATGTATACCTTGTTAAAAAGAACTGAAACATGTTCAAAATTGAAACCAAAGGGAGAAATATAAGCATTCTCCTGACTTACTGCTGCGATTGCATTTCATTTATATAGAGTCTAGATCATGTACAGTTTAACTTGTGTGGTGACCTGCAATTGTTACCTTAAAGAGATATTTCTGCTTGCTTTTATTGAGTTGAAACTAGATACAATTACCGAAGTTATTTGTTTGTCACGTTTTAAAGGCCCATCTAAAAGCACACCCAAGTTCCGCACATGCGTAGATCTGAATGCAGAAAAGCTCCTCAAACCGATGCTGGTGGTCTTAAAATTATCAGTGGGGCCGAAAACTATCACCTCAGTTTTGTCTTCATTTAAAGACAAAAAGTTTTGAGCAAGCCAAGATGTAACCTCATCTAAGCATAATAAAAGAGAAATGAATGCAGACGGATCATTTCTCTCAATAGGTGTATATATATTTGGGTGTTGTCAGCATAAGAATGGAAGGAAACACCATGTCTTATTAAAATAGAACCCAATGGTAGCATGTACAACGAGTAAAGGGAGGGCGCCAAGATCGATCCTTGTGGAGGTGAGCGACAGAAGAGGAGAAATGACCTATCCTGACAAAAACTTTCTGTTCCATAAATAAGATTGAAACCAGTTAACAGTTAAAAAGATAATTGAAGTCATTTTCAAACTAAAGTAATACACTACAGATATCAGTCAAAACTGCGTGTAAAATGTAAAATATTGTCAAATACAACTACAACATTGTTTACAAACAAACCCTATAAACCCTAAAAGGGCTGTATTATGAAAGCCAGGCCAGTAGTTGATGTCGCTTTGTCAAAAAATAAACCCCGCGAACACGTAATACTCATGAACGTGTGAACATGTGATCATAAGTACGCATGTGAACATGTTATATGCTTGTGCTTGACCAGCCTGATCTCATGAAAATGCATCTCTATAGCACGCATTGTGTTTATCGTGCACTTTTTACGCGAAAATTCGTATTTTACGTGCATATGATACGCACTTTATTGCATATAATACACACACACCCCACACCACTAATCCTAACCAAACGTATAATACATGCGTACCCCACACCACTACTAAACCTACCCTAAACCTCCCCATGCGTATCATATGCACGTAAAAACTCCTTTTCGTGTATAAATTGCACGATAAACACAATGCGTGCTATAGAGACATGGAATGACGTACCATTTTCACAAATTCACGTTTATGTTGTTTACATGCAGATAGTAAAGGCATCGTTTTCAAAACCTTGCACTTTGAAACTCGTTTTTAAAAGCTTGCATTGTCAGGCCCCCAAAAAGGCCAAAATGCATGAAAAGTTTTCAGTTGAAAATGATGTTGTGTAAACAGTCCCTAAAGCGTGTACTATTTATCGCACTTTAGTTTTGTTAATTGTTAATTTGCGTAGGCCTCTTTATTATATATACACTTTTATTCTGGTTTAATGTGTTCACAGAAGCACTGCGGGTGCTTGATGTGACGGTGTGGGAATCCGCATGTTCTGTTGTTTATGCTGCTATTTGCACATATAGATCTACATTTTTGAGGTATTTGAATGGTCAAGTCAAATATATTTATATAGCGCTTTTCACAATACAGATTGTATCAAAGCTGCTTCACAGTATCAATCAAAACAACTTAACAGTGTTTGTTTATTACTGGAAAAAGACATCCAAGTTAGGTAGAGCTGAATGGGTCACAGACACTTCATTCCATTTAATTCTAATCTAAACTTCAAATCATGTAAGTTAACTGATGATGACAAGCATCAGCTGTCAGTCAGAAAAACATGTTAAATGAACATCCCTACTTCATATATTTCAACTGAACCAACTAAAAATGTTCAGTGCAGCAAGTCAACATAACATTTTGAGATTGACCTCCAAAATCTTTACAGTGTTTGTGATGGCAAGAAATGTACAAAGCAGCCAAACTGGTATCGTTCGTTACCATCCGACTGGGGACCGAGTTCATTTTGATTAATAAAATCATTATTCTGCATTAAATCATAGAAATCGTTACCTTAAAGAGCAATTTTCTGTCATAATCCCTAAAGGGACTGCATAACAAAGCATAGAAAGTATCTATGAAGAGAGAGCGTTAAATAAGAAAAATAATATTAAGAATGATAAGAGGCGTCTTCTCGCCTCTGCTTTTGAACTGTTGCCGCTGGGCCGTCTGTATTTTTTACCCGTTGAATGAAAAACAGATTCAAATGGTCTTTCCTCAAAAAATTAATTTTTTAATTTTTGATAACTGATGGTTTGGTCATTCTCTTTTTAATATTATATTGCATATGTTTATCTATGCATATTGTGATCTCTGATGTCTGTGTGAACATATATATATATATATATAATATATATATATATATATAATATATATAAAATATATATATATATATAATATATATATATATATATAAGTTACATAATGAAGACAGATTTCATTGCCAGTTCACTTCACTGTTCACACACACACAGAGTCCCCAGTTGGTTGGATAGAAATCGTTCAGAAAGTCCCCTCTTGGCCAGTGTGGAGCGACAGTGCTCTGTTAGTAATATAGACATGTATGTATGTGTGTGTGCAATGGCACATAACAATAGCAAGTAAATTGTTAGGGACTGCATAACCAAGCATAGAAAGTATCTATGAAGAGAGAGCGTTAAATAAGAAAAATAATATTATGAATGATAAGAGGCGTCTTCTCGTCTACTGCACTGTTGCCGCTGGGCCGTCTGTATTTTTACCCCGTTGTAGATTTAAACGGATAGTTCACCCCAAAATTAATATTCTGTCAGTAATTACTCTCCCTCATGTTGTTCCAGCCCCGTAAGACCTTCGTTCATCTTCGGAACACAAATTAAGATATTTTTGATTAAATCTGAGAGCTGGATCACTCCTCCATAGGCTTCTAAGGGATTGAAACTAGCCACCCCAAAAAGTTATTAAAGAAATTGTTAAAATAGTCCGAGTGACTACAGTGGCTCAATCTTAAGTTTATTAAGCGACGATAATACTTTGTGCGCAAAAAACAAACAAAAATAACGACTTTATTCAAGTATTCATTTCCTTCTCTGTCGGCCTCGAGATTTCACGTAGTGTAATAGCGTAGAGCTTCTGGTTGAACGTCACACGTAGGCTCACTATTGGGCGATGCTGGTCATGTGTGTGTGATGCGTGTGACGTGTTCCGAAGATGAACGAAAGTCTTACGGGTTGAACAACATGAGGGTGAGAAAATCAGAATTTTCATTTTGGGGTGAACTAACCCTTTAAATGATCTTTCCTCAAGCAATCTTTCCAGATTCCTGTGTGAACATTATTATATATATATACAGTATATAAGTGATCTTTTAAACCACTGACAACTCCTAAATAACTGGTTTGTAAATAATGCTATACTTCATTTAAACATTATAAATTGATCATTAATAAAGTATGAAAATACAAAATACAATTATTAAACACATTATAGATATGCTTTTAAAACAAGAATAAAGCATTTATAGCTGCATTTATATTGTATTTATACACACATTCTGTATTTACATATATACTTTTATTGCTTTATAAATGATGAATTAACAGTTCACTATGCTTAACTCATGATTAATAGCATGCAGTTATTACAAAGTTACCCAAAGTTCCTTAACTAAGCAGCAGTTAAACAGCAGCTCTACAGTCTCAGAGCCTCTCTGGGACAGCAAGCCATTCAAACAATAGAGAAGTGTGAACGACGTGTGTTAATGGGCCATTGCAGTTCCTGCTCCAGCCTACAGGAGCGCTGCTGAGTATGGGCTTAAACACACACACACTTGAAGGTCCCCACTTGGTCAAAAATGTAAAAAATTAACCAGAGCGTTTTTTACTTGATTTTAACATGTTTTAAGGCATGACCAACAGGGGACTTGAAAAATGTCCCCACTTGGCTCGGCGGTCCCCTGTTGGTGAGTGTGTAACGACACCAAGGTCCCCACTTAGATAGGTAGACAAGTACACACACACGCGCACACACACACACACACACACACACACACACACACACACACACACACACACACACACACACACACACTCTTATCACACATGACACTGTTACTGTCAAACACACACAACTGACACACACACACACACACACACACACACGCGCGCACACACACACACACACACACACACACACACACACACACACACACACACACACTCTTATCACACCTGACACTGTTACTGTCAAACACACACACACACACACACACACACACACACACACACACACACACACACACACACACACACACACACACACTCTTATCACACCTGACACTGTTACTGTCAAACACACACAACTGACACACACACTGCTGACTGCTTACATTCATTTAAACAGAACACCATAAAAAGACAACAACAAAAAAAGGTTACTGGAATAGAACAGGGTTTCATAATAGTGTTAATGTTGATGATGAGTATGATGATGATGATATATCAACACTGCTTAACGTCTCTTGTGTAATTTTGGATAAAGAATTAATCTGGTTATGGTCTGTCTAGCAGTGGTTCTCAAGCCTTTAAGGACTTATTTAAATATATTATTATTAATGTAACTGAATTATCATTTTGAATATATTTAAATAATGTGTTAGGGTTAGACAGGATGATGTGTAATGTGCTTTTGCACATCTTCTGCTATTCAGTTCAGTGGGCAGCAGTTGACCAAAACACACACACACACACACACACACACACACACACACACACACACACACACACACACACACACACACACACACACACAGACTTTCACAACTGAACTACACACACAACCCAGAGAGAGAGCGCTTTAACAACTGAACTACACACACACCACACACACACACACACACACACACACACACTCGACCCTTAAACCCACCCATCATCTAAAACTTACTGCATTTTAACATTAAAAAAAAAAAAACTTTATTTTTATACCAGATTTAAAAATGAGAACATCACTAAAGGGAGGTTTTTTTTTTAGATTTTGTCAGGTTTTGGTCACTTCTGGGTACAAATTTATCCCCAAAATAGTGAAGTAGGTACACACACACACACACACACACACACACTCGCGCGCACGCACACACACACACACTCGCGCGCACACGCACTCAAAAAAACAAGAGGGAAGGATTATACTAAATCCAAAATTGAATGCTTTGAAAATCATTTGAACACAGTATATTAGTAAATCTGTTGTGAATCCCTCCTTCATCTGAAAACTGGCTCATTTACAGGGAGAAACTCAGACGCTTGTTTACAGGCATGAGGCGATCACAGGAGTGTCTCTGCTCAAGATAAAGTTGGGATTATCTGGCTAGAATGATACTCTATTGTTCTGGGATGCTGTTATACTGTTACTGTACATGTATTGTCACATGTTTAGAAAGATGCCCTGCATATTGAGGCTGGTATGAAGTTCACAGCACTCGTTTTTTTTTTAAATGTAAAAAGGAAATTATTTAAATATATTTTTTATCAAATAATAATATTTATATTATTATTACATTAATAACAATATATTAATAATATTATATTTATGAATGTTTATTAGTGAATAGTTGACACAGAGATGAAGATGATGAAGACGGTTGACAGGATCATAAAACATAAACAAGGTTTTATTAAACTAGAAGGTAGTGGAACAGCGTGTGTAACGCACACACAAACAACAACCGACAAACACAGAGTGAAGAGAGGAACGTAAATACACTGTGATAATGAGGAGATGAGGAACAGGTGTGATGATCAGATGAGTCTCCATGACAACTGATGAGTGGCGGGAAAATCAAACAAGAGAACACATGATGAATGAACACAAACAAAGTCCATGAAACCGTGAAAACCGTGACAATAGTAATAAATAATTTATTATAATAATACATATCAATATATTATTAATGCAATTGATATAAATATTTGTTTTAAATATATTTTAATTCATACAATAAAACATACATACTTATAGGCTACTATATAACACATAATTTTAGGGTCTAATAGTTGTTATATTAACTTTTTTGAAATGAGTGTAAAATGGCAACTCTTGCCTGAGGGATTTTCCTCAAATCTTCGGGTGTTTCCGGCCTGACAATGCCTTGGAGCTGAACTCATCAATATATGAACATCATAAAAGCAGGGAGGATTTTACAGTGATGGGCACGTCCTTGAGTGCACTTTTCAATATGTAGACGTGTTCCTCTTCAGTTCAGTGACAGACGAGCTACAGTAGATGAGTGATTCGCTTTAGCAGCTTTCAGGATCAAAGATTTTGCTTAAAATAACATATAGATGATAAATTGTTCTGTCGTGAAACTCTAGATGGCGCAGGCTGACGGGTCCTGAACCTTCATCCTTCCTGTGCACTTTGTAACAAATCCTTCCCGGCCTCACGGGTCAAAATGACCCAATGACCTAAAGCGGGTTAACTTTGTTTTCGTCCGCTTATTTTATTTCATTTTGATTGTTCTATAACTTAATGCGAGCGCTGGGATGACGAGGCACTCGCCGATAGGGCTATAAGGGTACATACAAACACTGGGTTAAAAACAACACAATTTGGGTTCTTTTCAACCCAAGGGTTGGGTAAATATAGGACAGAGGTTAATTTTCAATTTGCCCAGCAAATTGGGTTGTTTATTTAACCCAGCATAGTTGATTAATTTTTACTATAATACTATCTTTCTTTTTTCTTTTTCCCACACATGACTTAATGAATGATTACGGATTAACTTAAATCCTCTAAACTTTTTTTAAATAATTGATACAACCACTGGCTTGCATGATAATTCCTTTATTTTCAATCATATTTTACAGTATTGCATATTTTATATAATTTGTAATACATATTGCCAACATTTAAGCTTGTATAATAAATATAAGAAGTAAAAATTAAACATTTATAAGAGTAAGTAAATTAGTAAGTAATCAACAAGTGTAATCGATCAGTCTCTGTTAACGTACCGGCGCTGGATCTCGTGCCGGAGCTCGTGTCGTGTTCAGTGGAGGAACTTCTAACTTCAGACGCCCAGCGTTTCACTCGTAGCCAAAATATGCGGCGACTTCATAACCTGTCCAAAAAGCCTGCGATAAATAACTCAATCCCTGGGTTGTTATGTCTGACAAGATCTGGGTAACACAAGCAAAATACCCAAAGACTGGGTTGTAATGTCTGACCCAGGAGCTGGTTAACACAAACACTACCCCAACACTGGGTTGTTACGTCTGACCCAGGAGCTGGGTAACACAAACACTACCCAAACACTGGGTTGTTACGTCTGACCCAGGAGCTGGGTAACACAAACACTACCCAAACACTGGGTTGTTACGTCTGACCCAGGAGCTGGGTAACACAAACACTACCCAAACACTGGGTTGTTACGTCTGACCCAGGAGCTGGGTAACACAAACACTACCCAAACACTGGGTTGTTACGTCTGACCCAGGAGCTGGTAAACACAAACACTACCCAAACACTGGGTTGTTACTCCTGACCCAGGAGCTGGTTAACACAAACACTACCCAAACACTGGGTTGTTACGTCTGACCCAGGAGCTGGGTAACACAAACACTACCCAAACACTGGGTTGTTACGTCTGACCCAGGAGCTGGTAAACACAAACACTACCCAAACACTGGGTTGTTACTCCTGACCCAGGAGCTGGTTAACACAAACACTACCCAAACACTGGGTTGTTACGTCTGACCCAGGAGCTGGTAAACACAAACACTACCCAAACACTGGGTTGTTACTCCTGACCCAGGAGCTGGGTAACACAAACACTACCCAAACACTGGGTTGTTACGTCTGACCCAGGAGCTGGGTAACACAAACACTACCCAAACACTGGGTTGTTACGTCTGACCCAGGAGCTGGGTAACACAAACACTACCCAAACACTGGGTTGTTACGTCTGACCCAGGAGCTGGTAAACACAAAAATTACCCAAACACTGGGTTGTTACGTCTGACCCAGGAGCTGGGTAACACAAACACTACCCAAACACTGGGTTGTTACGTGTGACCCAGGAGCTGGGTAACACAAACACTGCCCAAACACTGGAAACACAAGGAAACTACCCAATTACTGAAAAAAAGTACCCCCAAAAAATGACCCATAAGTCTCAACCCAGAATTTAGGTATAAAAAATAACCCAAGATTTTTTTAGAGTGTGTAAGTCAAAAAAGGTTGAAGTGAAGGTCCATGTCTGTATTCTAGGCACCTGCCACATGAACGCTTGGCCAATCAGTGTGAGTGTATCAGTGGCTGGCGCTCACTCTCAGCTGACAGCACTGACCTTAATCACAGGCACAATGAATGAGCCAACATTTCCACCGAACCCTGCCAAGCATCTGTGGTTAGACGTGTAACGCTCTCTGACAGGCTGTGTGTGTGTGTGTGTGTGTGTCAGCGCTGAAACTCTCCTCAGACAGCAGGTTTGAGCTCGACCTGCTTTACAGGAGAAGGGTGAAAGTGAGGGGAAAACGTGGACATAAAAGAGGAGACGAGTTTAAGTGGGTCGCCGTGTGACATTTGAGTTGCGTGTAAAAGCATCATGACTGACTGAACCCAAGTTCACATTTTACACTTCACACGCAATTCAATTCACATGGGTGATTGGGTTTTTATTATGGGGATTGTTTTTTTTTTTTCTCCTGTCAGTTTTACA